>PQWD01011672.1:0-45582 GCA_019425675.1 Leucinodes orbonalis | reverse complement strand
CTAGACAAAGTCGTGGCAAGTGTAAGGTTACTTACAGCATTTTTTTTATTTTTTTTAGTTAATATCGTGTGACTTGGCCGTTGAAAGGTATACAAGGATATAAAACCAGGTGCTCCATGATATCATTGCACCAATCTGTCGCCAGAATCACTACCCATTGACGATGGAACAATGCCATTGGGTAGCAGAAGACGGTGATTCAATAACTAATACGCTTGATAAAGCCACTAACGTATAAAGAAAGTCCATCGGCTTAGTCACACATAACCTTAACTATAATAATAAAGAAATCGTTACTTTCAATCGTTAATTAATTACTTTTTAGAGCTGCTTAAGCTCCATCGAGACTATAGTTTTTTTACAGAATGTTTTTGGTGGGATTTCACCTCTTTTTGTAGAAACGTGGGCACATTGTTTTATTTTATTTTTCTTTGTTCAGCAATGGGATTATTTTTATTTGAGTTTTTGTAGGCTATTCAGGCTTTTCCAGAACTGTAGTTACCTCGAACTAAAAGATCTTATGTTACTCGCTCCCCTTTTAGAGTTCGTTTTTAGGAAACTCAGAATCCTGACCAAATTTTATGGGATGGATTGGATGCTATAGGCTAAATAAAATTAGATGTGTCCCACTACGTTGGATTTTTACAATGAAGTCGTTGATGAAAGTCGATCTTTTTGGACCAATAGTAGGAGTTGGGGCATTACCATATCATTAATACAGCTGATACCAGCTCAGCGTTCTTCATCAGATACTGCAGACCTTCGATTTTTGACATCAAATGAAGCGGCTCACCAAGTTGAATATTTTTTGTAAAGGCGGTATGTCGATCCGTAATAGTTTGGCTCTGTGTTTTCTAATCAGGGTCACAAGGTACTTTGATTTTCCTAATTTTTATTGTTTTCCCTTTATATGGCCATTTAACCCTTTCAGCGTTCTCGTCTTATCCAGAGGTTCTCAAATCAAGTCAAATCGGGGCCTGAAAATGTGGCGAAATGGTTCCGGTAAAGGATATAATATGTACGGCAGTGTTTGCTTAACGCTCGACTTGGCGATGGCGAAAAACCCATCCATTACCGGTGGTACAAGCTGGTGGTGCTATGCTTAAACTTCAAGGTAAGCGGACTATACAAGGGGGTGTGGCAGGCTGAGATGTCTAGGTACGTACCACCGCAGTGCCCGATATCGTCCCATAAAATAGAAGCAATGATGTAAAAAGTATGGATGCGTGATATGCTCACAAACATCGAAAAAGTGTTCCGAATGCAGTGACAGCACACATACACATATTTCGAATTTCGAACACATTTACCTAAACAAAAGAGTACAAACTGTACTCTCTTCGGCGGTTCCTTTTTGAGGGACGATTGGCGTATCTACCTTTATATATACATAATATCATTGAATAGCAGTGTTTAGCACTTTTGTGTTTTAGGATAGTAAAATTGCCAGGTATGAGGGACCTATCATCTGTCGAGTCGGTGGCGGAGGGCGCAGTCCGCGGCAGTGTTCCAACTGCTCTGTCCAACTAGTTGCACCACGGGCCTCTACTGAGGCAGTTATTCAACTTACAAACAGCACCTTTTGAGAGTTCCGTTTTCCAATTAATTTTTAATCTAAGCATACTTCACGTTAATGAAGGATTTGGTATTTATTTTTGGGGTTAGGAAGCTTTGTTAGGGCTTAGCATGAAGAGTAGTATTGTTTATCTAACGAAGTTAATAAGTGAAGATCAATCGAAATTATGTGAAGAGCTGTATTCTACCTGATTTACACAGGATATATTGTTAAAAATAAATCACTAAGAGCGTCGGTGGCTCAACGGACTGTTGCCCTGCTACCGGGAGGGCTGAGTTTCAAATCTCGCCACGTACCAATGTGTTTTCGAAGTTATACGTACGTTATTCGACGCTCTTACGGTGAAGGAAACATCGTGAGGAAACCTGCGCGCCTACGCGCCTGCGAAGAGATTCAAAGGTTATGCGTGAAGTCGGCCAACCCGTACTGGGCCCGCGTGGACGACTAAGGCCTAAACACCCTATACGGGTAGGCTCGTGCCCCTCGGTGGGGACGTTTAATGAGCTGATGTGATGAAATAGGTACCTGAGAATGAAGCTAGGTGTGAGACTAGGTGGTAGACTCGATACTGAGTCGTCTAGGTACGTACCACCGCAGTGCCAGATATCGTTCCGTGAAATAAGAGTGCTATGCACTTTTATGTTTATGCACTGTAGCTAGTAAAATTGCCGGGTATAAGAGTCCTAACATCTGTTGTCTCGGGTGACGGTCGTACTGCGGCAATGATGAAAATAATAGCTGTCGATTAGTTATTGGTCTCTTTTAATGCCGCTCTGTCATGGTCTTGCGTATCACTTACCATCAGCGTTCGGACCGTGCTGTTCACTTGATAACATAAAAAAAGCTGCAAAGCATAAGACAATTATATTGTTATTTGCCGTCACTACGATGGAAATCTGTCTATCAAAGATGAGTTGTCTGCAATGTTTTGTTAGAGATTTATTCCATAGAAAAAATAAAAGTGGTCTGGCCATTATTTCCCAGTGGGCACCTTAGGCAAGAGCCAAGGCCACGCGACCAATAGCCCCCTAAGCTCAAATAGGTACATAAGAATCCTCGAGCTCTCCCCACTCTGTAAAACCTCAGTATTCGAAGAGGTTAAACACGTGTTTGTGTGTTGTTTATATGGGTGGTGATCACGGCGATCAGTGGCGTGCACTCCATATGCCAATAAGCAGTGCATACCCTGTGCATCCATACAAGCCGGAAAATCGACAATATATTGAATGATTCCCACTTATTTGCCCATTTTCCTCTACAGATTTGAAACCAGAGGCGATCTGCTGTCATCAACAGCACTCAATTTGACAAAAATGTAAATTATTTATTGTTTTTGCGATTACTATCATTCACTTCGAATACCCTACTCCTGCATGCTAATGGCAACACTATAGAGTACGACGGAGCTCGGGCTACCTAGCAATCTGGACAGCCGATTTGAAAACCGTCAATTATGAAAATGATCGGAAAGGTCTGACCAGCAGCAGGCGTCATAACTAGTGTTGCCAGGTGTCCCGATTTGCTAGAGACGTCCCGATTTTCAGGGGTCTGAGGATGCGCCCCGATCAGGACGTTAAATGTCCCGATTAATTAAAGAAGAATATGAGATGTTTCTTCAATAAAATATATTTACGCTACGTAACTTCTACTAAATTACATCACTCTCAAATTCAAAATGGCACGTCATCAGCGTCACATCAAATTCTATTGTTACCGGTCCTGATCTGCAACCTTTAATCACGATGTTTTGGCCTCATCACCCGATTTACAACAAATCGGACCTGGCAACACAAGTTATACTGTAATTATAGTCGTAAATATGAATAAAAATGGCGTAGAAACCGAATATTACACCACAGGTTCCGGGGTTGATATCAGTGCTTAAAAGGAAGCTTCGGCCACAATTTGCTGTGTGATCAATTGATCATGTTATACTGAATCAAAACTGAATAAATATTTTTGATTTGATTTCATGTAACGTATCACTTGTCAATCAGATTAGATGGGAATTCATACCGTTTAACCAAATTGAAATTCTACTTTGGTAATTAAGTTGCTTTATCTAATACTCTTCGAATAGCGCTGATAATCAATGATTTTTTTAAAATTCTGAGTTGGTATAAAATTGCAGCCTGCCATTGGGAAAACTCGCACAAAGTAGGTAGCGCCTATTGTAGTCGGTGCTCGTAATGCGGCCAGTGCCGTGACCTCGGAGTAATTCTGATTCCTTCGATGCCGCGACCAATTGAGTGTGTGACATTCGCAATGCACAACTCCTCTTTGTCACTCTCATTACGCTCTACGTTCATACGACGCGCTAGTGATGTGATGACACGCTGATGCTGTACATATGAACTTTTCATGAGAAAACTTAATTTTTTTATCAATCGGGACATTTAGCGTCACGATCAGGTACAAATCGAAACGCGTCCCCTAACACCTGAAAATCGGGAAGTCTCACGCAAATCGGGACACCTGGCAACACAAGTTGGGATCCCTAATTTCGAGCAGATAAGGCACAAATCGATTTTTATATCTACATGTATGTACTACATAACTACATGTAACCAATCTATTTATTGGGCGACATTCTAATATACTAAAAGTAAATAACAGATTTTTCATTGGTTTTATTCATTTCCAAATACAGTAACATCTATACAATGGTAATGCTACGACTAAATGATTTATTTTCATTATATTGACACATGCATTAAAATTAAAAAATATGAAATTATTGTAAATAAAATTTTTGTTTAAACAAATAAATAATAAAATGATTTTAATTTACTGACTGGTATATTTATTTTTATTACAACAATCACAAATAGGTAACTATTGGCAATAAATACTATGCTAAAACTTGTAAAAAATAATATTCTAATCACATATTCAAATAGAAATCCGGCATTTATATCTAATTTACATTTTGGAATGTTGGTACACGATGATTATTTTACAACTCGGTTATTATTGACACAAATGATTTGTTAAATACATAAATAGTTTTTAAATTTTTTTTATTGACCATGTAAAAGTGATAATTAATAAATTAAAAAAATAGGAAACAAAATTATCTAGGATAGAAAAGAACCATTTTAAATGGTGACATCAAAACCCGGACAGGCGATTAAGATATAAAGTCGGTATAAAGAAAATAAAGAGAACCGTTCACACATAATAAATAAAAATTTTAAAATTAAATACTAAACTAGTTCATAATACTAGCACGATTGCACGGATTACATTAATCTAATATTATTTACAGTTTCACAAAAAGAATATAATATCTATATAGTTATAAATATTGTTGAGGAATGCATAAGTTACAGAATTTTGTATTTAAAAAAAATATTTATCTATATAAAAGGTGTTTGGCGCATGGACAGATAGGATTTTTTGGGAGGTTGGAGTAGAGGGCTTATGCTTCTTTTCCCCGGTAGATGCAATATCTTACGTTTTATATTCCTCTTCCTTTTATATTATTTTGCAATTTATTTAGAAGATCCCACTTGTTATAGAATTTAAACAGATTTAAGAGTTTGAAAGGTTTTAATTTTGTTCCCGAAACAAATCGTATTAAGTAAACATATACTTTGAATAAATTACATTACAGAATACAAGGACAAGTCAACTTGCGGTATTGCAACAACAAAAAGAAGTTATGACGAAAAATCCTGTCGGTCCCTACGCCAAACATCCTGTATTTTTAAATGAGATCCATCCTATAAATATCTATATGGTTCGATAATTGTCTAAAATAAACCCGTTTTATGGAAAAATACATTTATGATGCAAGCTATTTTATGTGACCTATAAAATTAAAATAAATCCACAAGATAAATAACAGTAATTTTATTAAATTAGGAGGACGCTGATTGTATTAAAACGAAAAATAAAGGAGGAAAAAAAATATATACAATAAAAATATTTACTTAATTTTATTTTAAAAATATTCATTGCTTCCTATAATTTACTCGTCCATTCTTACGCAGTACTCGGTAAAAGGATAACAATTTACAATTATAAAGTTGGTTAATACTGTTAATATATTTTATTATGGAATGGTTAATAAAACTGTTGTAATTAGGTTTTTCGTTTTTTGTTATTCACAAAAAATAATTGTTTAGTCAAGGTTAATTAAATGGCACATTTTATTTGTTACCTTTGTCATTGAGCGCCATTGATATAATCTCCAATATGGTACCGTTCCTTCTTTCTACAACTTATTTATTTAAAATTTATTTTACATAATACTAATACTGAGTATAATATCACCAATTATCATTTTTTTGTGGCGAATGTCTTTTTTTTTGATTAGCGAATAGTTTTCATTATCGTTTTTGCAATAACCACGCATTTTCTTTATAATAAAGTGAGAGCTGACTTAACAAAAAAGGCTAGAGCTAACGGTAGGTACAATCGAATAACAGCTAATTATAGAATGTGTTATTATCACTCTTAATAATATCAAGAACAATGATTAAAAGAAATGTCATTTACGAGTATAACTATACACCAAAATTTTTTTCTATGAGTAGTCGAGTGAAGTAGTTGGTAGTTACTGCAAAAGCGATTTCACACGCATGAAAAATACCCGTTATTTTTACATTATTATAAATTACGACCAATAAAATTTCATTATTTTGATATCCTAAATAAATAATTCTACTTATTTAATGAGTATCTATTATTTACAACAATCTTTGATAAGAGACTAGTCTTGAAATTCACATGCCCATGCCCATCAATAAAATAATATTTTTCACCACAATCAATCCATATTTAAAAATCACTAGAATGTTCGGCAAATATTAGAATACAAATCGTGCACCGTCATCTTAATTAAAACAAAATTATGTTTGACTTGTACCACTACTTGGCTTATGGTGTTTTTTTTATTGATTGATGCACGAATAAAAAAAATTAAAGGTCACGTACGACTAAACGTAAACAGTATCTATAATGTTAAGTGTTTCCGTATCAGCCAGTGTGAATTCGTCACTTAACAGGTTGCTCTTAAAAGTAAATTGTCACAATATAAAGCCGATAGTGTTGTGCCACGTCTAGTCGTACCGACGATTACAATTAATGAGTTATCATATCAGCGGATCCGTTGCCTATATGGCAGGTCATGCGTAGTGCGGGTAAGATCCCAGGTGTGACGTCACGTGGGGCGGTGCCATCGAGTGGGGGGAGTAAAGGTTGCTGCCTCCTCCCCCCCAGTTCCCCCATGAGGCTGACGGGAAAATCGACGCTGAAACAACGAAGCTCAGTTACCTTAGCTCAGTGTTGGTGAAAACGCGAAGCCATGATACAAAATGCAAGTAAGGTTTTATTTAAACAACACATGATAACAAATTCATCTAAAAATCTTTTTGTTTTAAAATGTAACCTTTTATCCGCCAAAATTCCAGCCATAGCAGAAGATCGATAGTGTCTGCTGATATATCTGCGGCCGTTAAAGGGTTAACAACTAATTTAAAAGCTACACTTTTTGAGTTACAATAATGATAAGGAAATTTAAAGTTCTTTCGTAGTTTTTTGTGTATAATCTTCTGAAAAGTATCTCTTCAATCGCAGTAAAATATTATTTACCAGCACATAAAATGTGTAAAAACTGAAATAAAGAAATATATTCATTTGAAAAAACAACACACGATAAGTACAATGGATTGTTAATAGAAAAGGAATGAATATAAGAGAGATGGTATCATTATAATTTGTTACTACTACTTGTAAATGGAATCACCACCTATGGAATCGAAAAACATAAAAAAGTCAATAATCAAAACGACTTCTATTTGTGTAGTTATAAATATTCCTTCAAAGAAATTCTATAACGATACAAATGTAAGATAAACAAAATTCGCAAATTAAATCAATCCTATTTCTGTCATTTTAGTACAATAAAAAATGGAAAAATGCAAAAGAACGATACGTTAAAGGATTATTTAAATTATCAAAATCTAATGATATCATTGTAATCTAATGTTACTAATATTAAAATGAAATGTTTGTAATTATTTTTAAAATCTAATGTCTTCACATTTTAATGTTGGCATTAGCGTCAATACTCTTAGATGATTTTCATTTTTTCAAAGCTCGATCCAAAGACAACCCTGTTGTTTAGTTTAAAAAAAGAACACTGCACCGAAGCAAAGGAATTTTAAATTGAAAGTTTATAAAGGCGGGGCTAGACTGTGTCCGTTACATTAAGTCGAGAGTGAGCGTACATCGGGCTTGAAGCGCACGGCTAATATTTGAGGTGCCGAGTCGCTCACCAAATCGGAATACAGATTACAATAGCTGAGGGTGCGTTGGCACTTGACACATCACAAATGCAAATGGCTACGAGAATTGTTTAGTTTGCAACTGCTAGTGAGATGTTTTTTCTTAGGGTGATTTGTTTACAAAGTAGCTTAAATTGAAACTGAATTTGAATGGATGCTGTTTATGACAAAGTTAGCAAAATCTTATCATGTTCGATATAAGATTTATCAAAATCATGACACAGTAGTATAATATTTTGTAAAATTATATCTATGATAATTCATAAATAAATAAAAAAAAACGTAAATAGTTCATTAAATGTATCTAATAAAGTTAGGACGCTGTCTTGGATTTACGGAAAAATGCTATATTTGCAAGTAATTAAATAATAATGATCATCAAATTTTATGGAACATTCATATGATAATCCGATCCATTGCATTTTTCAGAACATCGACAGAAATCGTATTACGAACTGTCTGAAAACGTTCGCATTTGCGACACTCGCATTGTATTGTTTCCATTGACGCGGCCACTATAACACTAACCGGCATTTGGTTTGGTACAGCAGCAATGCATGCCGGAATGCACGTCCACTTCATAGGAAACGCATTCTAATGTTGACAGTCAATTTAGGCGAAGCGGAAAGTCTCGTACGATAGCTTGCTAACGAACCCACGTCGGAGATATTGTTTCTAATTGAAAATTGCCGGAAATTAACGTCTGGTTTTAGTGTAAGGAATACGAGTTACCTAACAAGAAGGTTCTAACCTTGAAGGTTAAGCTTAGATGAAAAGGTATATAACTACGTAAAGCTTTCAATCATTCAAAGATATAAATCATTATATTCGTATTATAGACCTATCTAAGGAATCATTTTTTTTAATCTACTTATTTAAAAATTAATAGGTATCTAAGTAGTTTAAGTAAAATTGGGCAAACATGAAATTGTGCAATGAACTGTGTTATTGGATTTAATAAGCGTCGGATGCGTCCAAACAACATTTTCGGTTAATTAGACAAGCATAGTGATGGTCCAACACGGCACATATTTGCATATTGCTAATCGGATTTAGTACTTATAGCTAACAAAAAATATTTGGATTGGTCTTTTTTAATCGGGACATGCTTTCACTTTACTTTAACTTCTTCTTCACTTTAAAGAAATATGTTCGGCATAGGCATGGGTAACTCCGGATATATCTATATCTTCGGAGATGTATCTTTAGACGGATATAGATAAGGATATAAAAAAAAGGAAAGGAAGGCCTTTTAAATAAAAATAGACTCCTTCATTTTAAATAAAAACACGTATATCCAAGCCAGCCGTATGACTCCGCTCACGCTCGGACATTCTCGCGCGGAATTATGAATAACAAAAAAACGAAACGAATGTGGAATTTTCGATATTTGTTTTTAGATTATACCTAGCGTCAACAAAAATATATCATCAGTCAAAATTTCATTGTTTTTATCTAAGTTCAGGCGATACCTAAATATATTGATCATTCAAATGAAATGTTTCAGGAAGTAGGAAAAATTACCCGGGATGGTCGGAGTTGGATATATTTTTCGGAGTTATATCTTCAGTTGGAAGGAGATATCATAACTCCTATCTTCTTCCGGAGTTGGCACATGCCTAGCGGCACTTAAAGTGTATCTATGACATGATAGTTATTTGCTTACTGGATAACTACAAATCTTATGTGCCTACCTAGAACATTGATTATAACCTCACATCTTTGTATAAAAGCTTTATTGGAAAAGGCGAATATGTGGATTGGTACTTGAAGTCCTTTAATTTGGTCATAGTAAAATGTTGTTTTTGTAAGTAAAACTTGTTGATGAACAATTAAGTTACTCGTAAATAAAATTAAAATGTGAAACTTCAAGTAAAATAACACTTTATATGTCTTAAAATGAAACGTTGGCTATTTGTGAATTTTATATATGAAAATAAGTTATCGATATATACCAGACGTTGTTCCCGGAAACGAGTTAGTTTATCGTACTTTCCGTTCCCTCAAATCGACTGTCAAATCCAATTTATAATTTTACCTGTGGACGTTGGCATCGCAGCGTGTGGCGCCATAAACGACGACAGCTTCGCCGAGTGGTGGTACGAGCTCATGAAAAGGTCGCTCTGGTACTTGTATGCAGGGTCGCTCGCCGCCGGCTGGGTGGCCGCAGCCAGCCCTTGGAAATCGAACTTGTACGCATACCTCTTCCCGTGCACTTTCGTCATTATGTTTTTGTCGTAGTAATATCTGCGCAAATATCGACACAATTATTTCACATATAACAGTTTCTACGCATCGCAATGGATCAATTGATTATCTCGCAAGGGCACATCGCAAAGCATAAACGGGTACCCGAAAGTCGCATGGCATGTGGTTACCTCAGGGCTCTGCTGAGCTTGTCGTAGTTCATGTTGGGCTTGGACTTCCTCTCACCCCACCTCCTCGCCACCTCGTCGGGGTCGGTCAGCTTGAACTCGCCGTTGGTGCCCTCCCAAGTTATGCAGCCCGCGTTGCTGGAGTCACTCAGGAGTTCGAGCAGGAACTGCCATAGCTGGATCTGGCCTGAACCTAGAATCAGAATGTGATTTTGATGATAGATTTATTAAAATAGTTATGAGTGTCATTACCCTCCAGCCTATATCGTGTCATTACAAGGTACAGGCCTTCCCACAAAGCATAGCTTTGAGTTGATTGGGCCGTAACAAACCATGCGGGCCCCATTTGGATAGGTGGGTGTTAACGAATAATCTCCTTAGATAAAATCCGGGTTCGACGGCTTTACGTGTCCTCCAAAGCACAAAATCATCTTTCTACTCACAATCACTCAGATGTCGATACAACAAAGAGATGCGTTTCGTTCGGTTTCGTAATAACATTAAATGTTTTTTTTTTATAATTTAAAAAATAGAAATCAAAGCTCCTTAGAAAAAATATTTATTGAAAATTAGTCCCATCAAATACTGTGTTGTGACGTCACCAACGTAACTCCATCGTCCCACTTTAGTAACAAGCTCTGTCTACCGCTTTATTCTCGAATGTTCCACAAAGCTCGCACGACACAATTACGCTCCCATTATTCCAATGCGTTCATACCATTCAGTTCATACTAATTTTCTTTTTGTGCGCTTGCAAAGAATACACGTAAACGTCCTACTTTGTTAACAGTGAAGTCAAATGTGCTGTGGTAGTAGTCCATAGAAAATTTGGTGAGCAATATTAATGTAGTACGTATAATAGGCGACATTAAGATGAATGTCTCTTGCCACAGAATTAAGATATTTGTATACCATTTTTTTATTATGAAAGACTAGCTGTGTTTAGAAGTGCTAGTGGCTTTGTGTCCAAGAACTTACTGGCTACACTATACCAAAGTATTTCTAAAGTTATTGATACTGATCTTGCTTTGACAAACATCATGTAAGTAACTTACTTAAAAGCACTTTCATAAAAAAAGGTTATCAGTCTGTAAGCCTGTTTATTATTTTTATTTATTGAGGTTCTTTATGCCTCCTCCAACAAATGATTTTCCTACTTTAGTATTGAGACAGCAATTTTGTTATATGAATATATATATATATATATATGCCTAAATTGTAGTATCTTACTAATAAGTTTCATTGATTGTACTCATATGGTAACAATACATCTTTGTTTCAGTAGCATCATGTTTCCCAACAAAAGTTACAGAGTGCCTCACTGTGGGAATTGCCTCAGAGTGTCACTTGAGATGTACAAAGAGAGTGACAATTATTGTCTGTTGTCTGCAAGTTCTGGGAAATATTCTGGAATGTTCTGTGAGTGCATTCATACTACTTTGTCACATAATTACCACTACTTTCACCGCTGATGCTGTGCGGTAAGAATTATAATTGTGTAAAAGGAACATGTATCGATAATTCATTAAGGTTTATTTCAGATTATGATCGAACGACTCTTAAAGGTTTATGCCGTATTATTATGAGTATATTATGAATAAGTTTTGAGTAGGTATTTATTAATTTCACTGTTATATTTACCAAGAAGAGAGATATGTTATGGGATGTTTCTCAGATGGAATGAACTCACTTGGAATAAAAAAGTAATGAGATGATGATTTTAAGTTGGGCTTTAGAAAGTAGTCTATTTTAAGTTGTAGACTGATTAATGCTTCTCAAATTTGGCCACGTCGACCAGTCTGCGTTTGTGACCTCAGTACTAGTTTGAAACAAACTAGTTTTGAAAGATGATCATACAAGTAAGAAGATTGGAAGAAAACGTTTTTATTTGTTAACACACCCAGTAAGTTAATAATAATAAAGGCACTTAGATGAAATTGAAATAATTTTATGTTGTTGCTAATGTTACTTATTTTTTAAATTTAAAAATCCATTTCCCATTCTGCGGGAACGTTCCTGGAAATTATCCCAGTGAACATTTGAAAGCACATCACTAGTGACAAAAGTCAAACAAAGTCTGCTTTGGGTAAAGAGGAAAGATATTTAAAAAATATCCAAATATTTTTTTTATATCTTACAAATACTGTGGATATGCCATTACATTATAGCGTACCCAAATAAACCATGACCATTTCGTTTTACGCCGACTGCATTAAACATTGATCCACCATCTTGTCGATGGTTTCACACAGTATAAGGGTCGTGCTACAACAACACGCCTCCCGTGTCGTTCTTGCGCACGAATAACTTGAGCGGCCGTGTATAACGGCCTTTACTGTAGGGTTCGCAAAATGTAATTTTGAATGTATTTGTCGAGTGTTTGTATGAGTTTTTATGAAGCTACAAAAAGGGATTGATTGGACTCAACTATTGGCGTACGCATATACAAATTACTAGAAGCGAAAAAGTCTTAAAAAGTTATTATTTGTAGGTATGTATTTATTTAATACTTGTCATGACATGAATAGTTTTGATAGAATATCCGTGATACTCTATTAGAACTGTGCATGAATACAGAATTAATATCCTGTAAATCCATTACGTACTTCCTATTTCATATTATAAATGCAAACGTTGTTTAGTTTTACGCGAAAACTAGGTACTAAACTGAGTATAACGAAACTTTGTACACCTATTCTTGGTATTATCATAAGTAACATGAATACTGTCCCCAAATTCCAAAGGGAACGGGAATCTCACGGGTGAAACCGCTGCTCGTTGCTTGTATGTTATAAATTAGTCCAAGTATGATACAAAAAAAAAAATTAAAAAACTTATTTTTATATTATAAAAACCTGAAAATTAAAGCTTTCAATTTTTGCTCTTAAATTTTCAACATAACAAATAGTCCGAGAGCCGGCCGTATAAAAATCCTATGGATCAGCTACATGAAAAATGTTTTAATATAGTCTAATAATATAATATAATGTATAATATAGTAGTAAAAAATTGTTCACGTATATAATCCATAGGACTTTTATACGGCCGACTCTCGGACTAAAAACACATCTCTCACAGAACCCGATCACGCAAGCGCGCCCCTACCATCGGTTAGGGTGCGTACACAAGCGTTGCGTGATTTATTCGACACAGAGTCGAGATCACAACACGGCGTTTGGCGTCGCACGGCTCACTTGACGCGTTGTCCTCACGGCTCATCGGCCCGATTTGCAATTAATGTGCCGAACGGCAAAATATTGTGGCTCGTTACGGCGCAGCGATTGAGTTCGATTTTATGTTACGCTTAGAGAAGAGCGAAACAAATAAATAATAAAATAAATATCCACTGACGCTCACATAGCGCCTAGCCCCATATTAAGCTAGGAGCTTGTAGTTAGGGCACTAAATAGCTGATAAACATACTTAAATACTTTGTTTTGTAAATACATATTATTCACAGAAAACACCCAGACCAATACAAACAGATAAGTTCATGTACACTAATTTTTGTACTGCCCGGGGATCGAAATCGTTAGTAGTAGCCGACGTCTCAACCATTACACCAAATGGGTCGTAAAATTCAGATAAACATACTATTAAATTTAAAAAAAATGGTTTTTATTTGTTTTAATTTTATGTTGATATGTCCCAGATCATCGATGCGTCGTGTCATGGTGGAGGAATCAATCAGAAGATGACAACTGCATATACTTTGTTATTTGTGACTATGATATACTTTGTTGTTTCCGGATAGGCTTTTTGCTTATGGACGCTGAAGGTCTTCACCTGAACCATCTCATCGTGCTCTGCTCATTTAATGTCCCTACCGAGGGGCACGAGCCTACCCGTATAAAGTGTATAGGCCTTAGTCGTCAGCGCGGGCCCAGTGACAACTGGCCGACTTCACGCACAACCTTTGAATCCTGCGATGTTTTCCCTCACCGTAACAGCAAAAATGCGAAAATACATTAGTACGTGGCAGGAATTGAACCTGCACCCTCTAGATCGGAAGGCAACAGTCCACACCAATGAGCCACCGACGCTCCTATGAAGCTTCTACGAGTATTAGTAGAGTTTTATTTTTCCATTTATTTTGTTGCGTCATTTCATACCAAGTTTTAAATTATTACCGTCGATCACATTTTTTATATAATAAAGATATGCCGCCTGTAATTAATATAATGTCAATTTTTCTAACTATCATAGATGAAGTCCACCCGCGGCCAAGAGCGTAAAGTTCATCCCAAAAAAATATTATAGAAACCAGCGGGCTTACCGCCATCTCTAACAACAGTATTACAATAATATTACGTCGCCCATTCTGGTACAAAAATACTGACTCATCACTATAGTAATACTGTTTGAAAAAAAATGGCGGTAATCACTCAAGTTTTTTCATAGCGTGTATATTAAAAATAAATTTAATAATAACAAGTAAGCGTTCATCGCCTTAGTTAATTAAAACCGAACGTAAAGTCAAATATTTGTAAACATCGGGGTGATAATTCAGTGGGAACATTATTGCGTGTACATAACGCCCTACCTAAATGTGCAAGTATAATGACAGGTAAATCGCAGCCGTGTGAACCAAGCCTAATAATTACGAATTATTGGCCGGCACGTGCCGTTAATTGTCTTTACTGGCAGACAATGTACCACCGGGGGCTTTTTATTGTAATTTAAACTCTATCGCTACTGCATAAGTTTCTATTGATCACAACAGCTGATAATGTATAGCGACAATATCAAAGCATGTGACGTTGCAATCTGACCTCTATTTTTGACATGTTAAGAGTTTTCAAATTCGCATTTACCGGCTGCAAAGTACCCTGACGTTCTGATTTTTCATTGGAACTTAAACTCTATTAATAAAGCGGTAAGGGCGTGTCAATTTAATCGTGACTTGGCGGTCAAACGTCAAATGGAAAGATTTATTAGTTGTAAATTACACGCTTTGATTTAAAGGTGAAATGGGGTAACGTAATGTTGTCTATAGTAATTAACATTGATGATTCTGTATAGTTAGTTTATGGTTGTTCGCTTGTTACATTGATTTTTAATTGATAGTGTTCATATCTATTATCAGTACTTAATGGCCGTTAAAAGATAGAAGTTTTAAGGGTATTCTAAATTAGAATTTATAACCGTACACATGCATGAACTTAATAACAATTTAAAACAATTAAGTTAACCTCTGTTTTTAAAATAAACTTGTATTTTAGTATAATCACAAATTATTACAAAAGACTAAAACTCTTTTTCTTTTGTTCCAGTTATTTCATAGATTGAGCACTTATTTTCACAGCGGCCTTGAAGCTTTTCATTATATAACCATGTCTTACTTTTAAAAGTAAGACTCTTTAATTAGTCTCTTATATTATAACAGAGTAAACCATTCATAAAGTTCTAGCGGGACATAGGACAAACCATTGATATATATTTTTATCTCAATGGGACAAACTCAATCGCATCGGATCCAGATGTCAGGCGAGTTGCTTCTACTGAGATGTCTGATGAATAATCAGTGTGTCGGTTTGACACACTGATTATTATCATTAGCTTAGATTTGTTAATTTAATAAATAGTTTTGACCAACTCACCCAGACACATATAAAATTGTTAATTTTTAAAGTGTGTGTTTGTCATATATTATATAAGATATTTGCAACTAACACATTTAGATCTTATTTTTTTATGGTTTAAGGATTTATTGATTGATTAGCCGGTAAAATCGCGACAAACAAAACGTTTTAATTTTTCTCGCGAGATGTCTAATTATAATTTTAATGAAAATATTTCTCAATAAATAAATATATCCAATAAAATATTTATTTAACTTCATACTAGAATAAGTAAATTTTTTTCCACAGAAGCGGCCATTTTGGTTCAGGGTTGTCAATCTCCCCAAATTGCCACCGTAAACGGTTGGCGATCACGCAACGCTAGATGGCGTTCGCCGCTTCGTGTGTGAACGCTGCCACGTCACGACCCTACATTACGCACTTTATCTGTCTAGATCAGCCCTTTACAAAAGTCAAACGTTAATAGGCTGGTGCGTAACGACGCGTAGATTTATGTAAATTGCTCATATTATATTGATATTGATATCAAATGGTGTTAGTGCCTATAGATTTTTGATGAAGATTAAGTTGATTTAGCGTATTGAGGACATTTTGTTGCTTTTGTATAATATTTGCTCATATCATGTTTTTAATAAAATCTCTGCAATAAATTACAATAATAGTGTTAGACTTTAAGCGTGTAAGTTAAATGTGAGATTCTTTTATAACATTGACTTTTTAATACTAATGTAGTATTTTCATTACAACTATTCATATTCATTACAAAGCCTTATTTTAGAAAAATATATTTCCATAGTATTTGTATTATAGTAATACAATGATTAGAAGGTAGGCCGTAATTAGTTTGCAGCAGACAATGCTGAGTGTTTTAGTTAAGTACGGCAATTCAAGGGGTCAGTTATCGAGATCTCGCGTGCAGGGAAAGGGCCACACGCTTCTAGGCCCGAATAACTCTTGCTAATGCTTTTACATATTTGCTATCAAGAGCCCTTACTAAAAAAACATGCAATCTTGTATCATTGAAAAAAAATAATTTAAACGAAACTTTTCTATAAATGTGTTAGCAAGTTGAATGAATCTTTCATATTTATCATATAGTAATAAAATTATCTAAAAAGCAAAGTACACGATTTATTACATTTAATAAAAACGATATGATTAGTTACAGTTTTGACAGGGTAGAAATAGCAAACTGTGAGCTAAATACAATGCAGGTTCTAATAATAAGAAAATAAGTACAAATATATTTATATTCGTTCTTAGTTTTTATTTTTGAAACCTGCATCGTGTTCATATTATTTTTTGTTACTTTTACTAACATACGATACTCGTAGTATCGCTCTGTATACGTCTGATAATGTAATTGTTTGGAAAATTAATGAAAATGAAAAATATTTGAAATATAGTCGTTTAAGCACAAACGTTTAAGTCAAGCCGGGTTCTAATACCCGGCTTATAGCCGGCCTAACATGTGTCATCTCGAGTGACAAGCCTGGACAGTGTTGACTGGAAATAATTAATATTGTGATTAAGTACCAAAAGTTGATTACTTCACAGAGGAAACAATATTTTTAGAACCCATCGATATCTCAAAATACTCGTAAACGAAATCATTCTTTAATTTACAGTAGTCTGCAAGTAATTCTAGTGTAATTAGTAACAAGTAATCTTAGCGAATTGAATTATTTTTTCTTATTCATTATCTGTGTTTTAATGTGCAACGAAATTTGATTCATTTTTTATTAATCGATTCTGTGTTTTGGCAACCCTGTGCCTGCCACTTAGATGTCAAGAAAAGGGTTCCTAACACTTCATGCTTCGAGATCATCCGATCTGGTTTGGATGTGAAAACATGAATAAGGAAGGGGTGTCTTCTTGGGTTATTAAACCGTTCTGATGCTTGTATTAGGCATCAGTTTTGATTTGCCTGCAGGGTTTTACCGAGACTCCAAAAAATTAGAAAAATGGGCGTATTAGGCGACGGTGTTACTATATATCAATAATTAGTATTTATGATCGTTTCGTGTACATAGTATCATATATGTTGTCGTTTCACTTTGTGTGCAATAAGTCAAATCTTAGGCTGTCAATTGTTCAAATCTATCGTATTTTGAGAAAAAACATTTTTCTGAATGTATTTGTTAGTCGTAAACGGTTGTTTACGACTAACTACACAGATTCCCGCTTCAAGCTTAGCCGAAGACCCGAGAGCTAAGTTAACCCGACATTTATCTGAGGATATCCCGGAAGTCACCTTGAGCGAGATTAGGATGGCTCTGAAACAACTTAAGCGAAATAAGGCCCCCGGAGAAGACGGAATAACCGCAGAACTTTTGAAAGCAGGTGGCACGCCAGTGCTTAAGACCCTTCAGAAGCTCTTTAATGCCGTGATCCGTGAGGGTGCGACGCCAGAGGCGTGGAGCGATGGCGTGGTGGTGCTTTTCTTCAAAAAAGGCGACAAAACCTTGCTGAAGAATTATAGACCCATCACGCTATTGAGCCACATTTACAAGTTGTTCTCCAGAGTCATCACGAACCGTCTCGCGCGTAGGTTTGATGATTTCCAGCCCCCCGAACAAGCCGGGTTCCGCAAAGGCTTCAGCACCATAGACCACATACATACGCTGCGGCAGGTTATACAGAAGACTAGAGAGAGTATAACCGGCCATTATGCTTGGCGTTTGTGGACTATGAGAAAGCCTTTGATTCGATCGAGACTTGGGCTGTGCTTCAGGCCCTCCAACGGTGCCATATTGACTTTCGCTATATCGAAGTATTGAGATGTCTGTACGAGAGCGCTACTATGTCAGTCCGTGTACATGAAGAGCTTACACAACCTATCCAATTGCACCGAGGAGTGAGACAGGGAGACGTTATATCTCCGAAACTGTTCACAGTTGCGTTGGAAGATATGTTTAAGCTGCTCGATTGGAAAGGACTTGGCATCAACGTGAATGGCGAGTACATCACTCATCTTCGATTTGCCGATGATATAGTAGTCATGGCAGAATCCATGGAGGATTTAAGCACTATGCTCGAAACCCTAGACGGAGCTTCTCAACAGGTGGGTCTTAAAATGAACATGGACAAGACGAAAGTCATGTCTAATGCCCATGTCGTACCTATACCGATATCAGTTGGAAGTTCTGTCCTCGAAGTTGTGACGAATATGTGTACCTGGGACAGGTAGTCCAAATGGGTAGGTCCAACTTCGAGAAGGAGGTTTCTCGTCGAATCCAATTAGGATGGGCAGCGTTCGGGAAGTTAAGGCAGATCTTTTCGTCCAAAATACCTCAGTGTCTCAAGACGAAGGTCTTTGACCAGTGTGTGTGTTGCCAGTTATGACATACGGAAGCGAAACGTGGTCGCTCACTAAGGGCCTCTTGAATAGACTCAAGGTTGCTCAGCGTGCTATGGAGAGGGCTATGTTAGGTGTCTCCCTACGCGATAAAATCCGAAACGATGATATCCGTAGGAGAACTAGGGTGACCGACATAGCCCAGAGGATTAGCAAGTTGAAGTGGCAGTGGGCAGGGCACATAGTGCGTAGAACCGATGGCCGATGGGGCGGAAAGGTTCTCGAGTGGCGTCCACGTAACGGAAAGCGAAGCGTAGGCCGACCCCTAACCAGATGGACGGATGATCTGGTTAAGGTGGCGGGTAGCAGATGGATGTCAACTGCAAGGGATCGGTCCGCGTGGAAATCATTAGGGGAGGCCTTCGTTCAGCAGTGGACATAATTGGGCTGTAATGATGATGATGATTTGATGAAACGGTTGTTTTTCAAAGTTATTTGCTGACTGGCTTTGTATATGTGAGTGATATACCTAACGTTATAATTACTTTCATCATCATTTCCATAAGTAGTAGAGTAACTATAAGTCACAATATCTGAGATCAATTCTTAATTTAAAATGCGCTAGTAAATCGTAAATGTGTCTCTATAGTAAAAAATGCACTCATTTTTGTGGAGAGAATAAATAAACACCATTAGTCAATTAATAATTCATACTACGTAGTACTAGAATAGGTACCAAATTTACGGTTGGGTTGAAAAGGGACGTAAATGTAAATAAATCGCAAAATTATAAATAAGAATGCACTAACCGACTGCCCTTCCCCTCACTGAAGTAAGCCAAGTGGACACTGAGATGTTTAATTGGGAATTTTGATTCTACAAACCTGAATCGCCAACCGACTGCTCGTAGGACCGAACATTGATATGGATCTGAAACAAATGACAAAAGCTTTTAAACATTTGGTATGAATCTGGAACAAACACAAAAGCTTTTCAAATTGATCACAAAGATGATACTTAATTAACGAAAAATTCACAGTAGAGGTTAATTTTACAAAGTATTGCTGGTTAAATCACTTGATTATTTAAAAGATAGATGTAACATTTAAACAGTTGTTTGCGAATCGGCATGCCATCGGAAAAACTACAAAAGAAAACTAATACTAACATAATCTACCAAAAATAAAATTAGATGCCACGTTTATTTGCCTCTTACGGCAACAGCTCTTGAAGAATTTTAAAATAATAAATGCTTCACCGATTCTACCATTCACAGATCGAGCAACTCACTGAAAGATCTATTGCATCCAAACTGAGCAAAATGCAAAAAGTAAGATTTCCAATATGCGTTCACGCCGTGAGATTGGAACCAACGGCTCTTTGTTCTTGTAGCAATCTCAACTCAACGCTGTGGTCACTAGACCAAGGAGGCAGTAATCGGTGGTTCATCATCATCATCATCAGCTCATTAAACGTCCCCACGAGGGCACGAGCCTACCCGTATAGGGTGATTAGGTCTTAGTCGTCCACGCGGGCCAGTGCGGATTGGACGACTTCACACCAACCTTTGAATCTCTTCGCAGGCGTGCATGAAGGTTTCCTCACGATGTTTTCCTTCACCGTAAGAGCGGTGGTTATGTGTTATTTTTTTATGTCATAAGAGAACGGGACGGTCAGCTCGCTCACCTGGTAGTAAGTGATGCGCTTGACCATGACAGCGGCAGTGTCGAAGGAAATTAATACCAGTGTGGTTATGATTTTCCGTCAACACTGCCCTACGCCCGTCACCTGAGACGACAGATGTTAGGTTTCTTATACTCAGGAATTTCACTAGCTACAGTGCCCTCATCCGAAACACTTTCTTTCTTACCTATTTTATAGAACGACATCTGGCACTGCGGTGGTACCTATCTAGACAATTCAGTATCGAGTCTAGGTGGTAGACTCGATACTGTGAACGCAGTAGACAAAAAGCCACACACCTACATTTATTAGTTTGTTATACACATTGCTGATTCCCGTAGTCAGATTTCCAACCCCAAATTGGCCAATAGCTGAGATAGTATAGGCATTGTAAAAGATAAGTGTTTCCATAGCAACCAGAGCCAACAACACTGGCCGAAAAAACTTAGATACACCGCATAGATTGCATTACAAGCAGCAGTAATGAGGGGCGGTGGATATTTGCATAGATAAAGTGCAACTGTCTTGTCGACACCGCGACCGGGGAATAGCTGACATCGCCCCGTGTAATGGATGTATGGAAAAAGCCTAAAAATGCAATGCTTGCGGGGCTTCGCGTAACTTGCAAGGTTGGTGGGCAGGAGTATGAAATACTTTGTGGTTCAGGAAACTTCTAACTCAATGTTATGATTGAAGAATTACTTAAAGAATTACTTAAAGTTTGCCCTGAATGGTTGAGCTTTAGCTGAAAATTAATTTGAATGTAAGTGTACCAGAAGATAGTGGCTGAGGGCACAGATTCATGTAAACAGTGGCACAACAGTGACAGGCTAGTGAAATTACTGGGTATAAGAGACCTAACATTTGCTGCCTCGGATGTCTGGCGCGGTGCGACATTGATGGAGAATAATAACAGTTTTTGGTTTCCTTCAATGCCGCTCTGTTATGTTCAGGCGTATCACTTACCATCAGGTGAGCGTCCTGTTCACTTTGTAACATAAAATTAACAATTCTGTTTATTACAGTGTGTAGTATGTTGCGTAATAAAAGATTCGTAGCTCTTAGTCTGAAGACTGAAGTGGTTCACCAATTATAGATTACGATTAACGGAACATCTGAACGTTCTTTGACAGAAAGGAGACAGTGACTAAATTGCATGCAACTCGGAAGCGTACTTGCCAAAAAAGTTGAGAGAACTCACACACCGTCTCCTTACTAGTGGCATAGGCTTTGCAGATTTGAATCAATCTATTTCAACATTATAACAGAATCAAAAATCCTAAAAATTTACCAAGCTTATACGTAAGTGCGTCAAATGTTCAAATACACTTGTCGAATAGTGTCAACTTGATTTAGCATCGAACAAACGCGACCAAGTCACGCGAAAGTCATGACGTCACAAACGCATAACGTCATAAAAACTATCGTAAACCCGTCGCGACGCGTCCACTTCGTGTAACCCATACTTTATACTTACCCATAAAAAAAAACCCGCATAATAATACCACACGTTATGCAAATCGTTCTAATAATTCTGCATTCAAATTGAAACAATGGCGCCCCTAACGGCGGCTTTGTTAATTGAATCAAGTAGAAACTGTTAATGACACTCGAGTTAGCTCTTGGACTATAAAGTTGGAAGATCGTGACGAATTTTCGCCCTGTTTCGGGAGACTGCCTTACCATGTGTGACATGCATTGGAACTGAACAGTTGTAATTATTAACGATTATATTATAAGAGGTCCTACTATAGAATTTTGAATTCACGTCAACTAAACTCTATATGTGGAATTCCTTTGCCATTAATTTGCTATTTTTTTTAAATATGCAATATTATTTTGGGGGGTTATTGTAAGTAAATAGCATCTAATTTCTACAGATGTGACTTTTAGAAAGACCATCCATTTTAATGGCAATTTTTTAAACCCAGTTTTATCCTAAGGAACTCTGCGTACGTTATTTTTATAACGGCCAAAGAGAACCTACACGTAGTTGGTCTTGCCGAATAGCGAACGAGACTAGCTAATATTCCCTAAAAAAACAAAAGTAATGAACCTGTTTCCTGTTCTTATATTGCATACTTAAAAGTACTCCCTAAAAAGCCAGGTATTTTTAAAATAAACCACGCCTTTATAAGTAGAACGAAACGAAAGTTATTTGAAAGGAGCCACGATGCAGAAAGGAAACTGTACAACCTTATTATAAGTAATGAAAATGAAAAATGTTAATCAACAGGAAACGTTTGTGCACCATTACGTTTCATTCGTTAAGTTTTTCGAGCTGACATTGATATTTTGCATAATGTAAAGGAAACAGCTGTTTTTAAATTTCACATGCTCGTGGGGTGCAAGTGACGAGCGGAACGGGCGAAATTATACTATCATCATCATCTTTAAAAGAGTATTACTATAATATTACTTCGCCTTTCCTAGTAAAAAAATGCTGACAAATCATTAAAGTAAAACTGTTTTAAGCGATGGTGGTAACCGTCCACATTCTATTTAAAGCTTACAATATCGGCGCTGTCAACATATAGCGTAAATAAATAAATATCCACCAACATTTACACAGCGCCATTTAGCCTAAACTGATCATCTAGCTAGCCTATATAAACTAAACAATGGATAAACATACTTTCATGTTTCGTAACAAACACACAGTCATACTTAGAAATACCCAGATCAATAGAAATAAGCGTGTTCATGCACACAAATGTTTGAACTGCCCTGGAATCGAAGTAACCCAGAACCCATAATGTAATATCCACGTCTCAAATATTACTCCATATAGGTAGTCAAAATATAAAAAAATCTAGGATCTAACTCGCTCACATCTCATATATTGGACCAAACACCATAATGATATGTTTCCACGCGCCTACCAGACGACTCAATGCTTTGCAGCAACGCGACTCCACATTCGGGCGCTCGTGAAACAACGATTGAGATCGCACCGAACTCGCAAACATTTACGCGAATGTTTTCCTTGGATGCTATCATTTTGTTTGAGCTTTTCACGCGAAAGAAAGTTACCGTACGTGTCTTTATACACTGAGCTTTGGAAGTATTTTATCGAATTTGAGTAAGGTTTGTTTGACGATTCAATTTTGGGAATGTTTGGGTAATTTATATTTTTTATACAAGATCTCGACTTCAGCTATGATCCGCTCTTAAGCGTTAAGTCTAGCGCATCGATTTATTTCAACTTTAATAAAATTTTAGGCACGTGATTACCCTGCTAAATTACACAAAGGGTTCCAGGTTCGATCCTGGCTATCACAAACATTTATGTGCATGAACATGTCTATTTGTAGTGGTATATACAAAAGTAATAATATATATTGTATATATATAAGTTTATCAGTTGTTTAATACCCTAACTACAAGCTCCTGGCTTTATATGGGGCTAGATAGCGCTGTGTGAATGTCAGTGGATATTTATTTATCTGTGACCATTAAAGTTATGATGTTATGCGAGAGCACTTCTACCAAAGTCTTCTATATAAACGTTTATTTAGAAATCTTTGACCCGTTCTGTAAATATATTGGTGTTGGGGGTGGTGACCAATGATGTAAAAAAGTATGGATTCGACATGCTTACAAAACAATCGAAAAAAGGGTTCCGAATGCAGTGACAGTAACATATTTCGACAAACAGGCAAGTACAAACTGTACTCTCTTCGGCGGTTCGTTTTTGGGGCACGGATGGCGTATCTACATTTATATATACAGAAAATTATAAGTGGTGACAAATTGAATTGTAATCTATGGTCATCAGACGGTGATCTTAATATGTATCTTAACACAATAGGATGTAAAGAAGCAATATTTATAGTAATTAATCAAACAGAATACTAATCTGTTCACGTCTCTTTACCGCTTTCACTTTTGACGAATATTTCTTGGACTTTTTGGTGTTATTTTACGAAAGCATTTCTAATACACTTGAATTAATATAAATAGCTTAATGAAGACAATAGTTATTTCAATTTATAAATAAGAATTTCGAAGATCCTTCAAGAACGTTCCAATATTTATTCATAATTTCATATTTTTATTTCGGGATAAGTGTATTTAACTCAGTAGAGGAGCTACAAACAGTGGCTCCATCTAGCTGTCAAAAAGCACTAGCCATATTTGCAAATGTATTATTTGTAGGGGAGGGACACATTTTCGTCGACAGCAAATTTCGTTGTAACTAAATTTCGTTGCTAGATTTTATGGTCATTACATCATATTTTGGATTTTATCAACCTCATAGTTTAGAAATTAGATGGGGGGGGGGGGGGGACACAATTTTGCAACTTTGGAAGTGTCTCTCAAGCCAACTATTCAGTTATAAAAATGATATTAGGAACCTCTCTATCATTTTTCAAGCTCTACACATTGATACCCACACGAATGAATGAATTTCAGTTTTTTGGTTGTAATTCCTTCGTGATTGTGCATTTAGTTAATTAATTGTTTAAGCCATATCATATCACAAACGTCTCTAACTGCAATTCCACAGTGCAGATGCACGTTGCAGAATATGTAGACAATATCGAACTGTGGAAATCTTCCAGTCGACTAGATGGTGTAGATGCAATTTGGTCTGCGGAAATGTACGGTGGTGGAACTCAATTGCCTTGTGGCTTTAAGTCAGTACGTTCTTATACACATTCTACTCTAGATAGCCTTTACTGACTGGTAGGGTGAGCTTAAAAGTTTACATATTACTTTAAAAGAAAAACGGAGTTACTTAAAATTAAATCTTTTTATTTTTAGATATGAACAATACAATATAACTTATAGATAGCCCGTTTCCTTTCAGCATTTCGTAGAAACTACTGCTGCGTAACCATGCGAATGATATTACAAATGAAAATGTAACTTCGCAAACCGAGTAGTATTATTAGTAACCTATACAAATTGTTGGTGGTAAAACAAAACATAATTTTCTTTCAGGCAAATAAAATAGGTAAAATGGTAGCTAAATATTTTAAAATTCTAATTTTACCTGTAACGTCCTAACTATACGGGCACATACCACTGTACTATACTGTACGAGTAGATATATATATATAACATTAATAGGAAAAAGTTATTATTAACATACTTATATACACTATACACGTAGTTGACGCAGCGGCAAGAGCAGCATGAGACACAAAACGTCAAACGCACATATTGTATGTGCATAAAACAATGGTTTGTAATTATATTACCTGATGTGAAATAATAGCATTGCGTCTAACACGTATTCGCATAAAATCGCGTTTTAGTGTTAACCAAGTTGTACAATTCATAATATTTTTAAAGCAAATCATACATATTTACTCGTATTTGCGAAGTTTGTTAACTTCGTGTAATCAATCGTCTTTATGGCTAACCATATCTGCTTGTATTTGTAAAGTTTTACAAACAAAACATTTCGAAGAGACGCGACGAACATCCGACGAGAATGATTTTAAGTAACCGAATGAAGCATTCGATTTAACATCGATTACAGTCGGCAACAATACTAGCGTCACTCGTAACAGAACCGTACGCCCCACCAATTTGCTCCCAAATGGAAAACGTAATCGGTTCGACAATTCTATTTGCTGGGATCAATCGGCTAACTTCATTTGTGAATGGCAGGTGAGCGGTGGTAACCACATTGGCTACATATTACTACCTGAATTTTGTGTTTAGCTGAATAATATCAAAGGAACGATTTCCACGCTCCGCATAATTGCAATGTGCGAAAGAACAAAAAGTTTTATAAGAACTACCCGTGTAATAGGCATTGTACAGTCCCTATCCCCAGTCCCTATTTGGTAAAATAAAAATTACTTATGACTATATAGTATTGCTGTTCAAATTTGTTAGAATTATTACAATTTATTGTTTGTTGACATTACAATGATTAGGTATATTCGTGAAGTGAGCGTAACCTTCGGAAAAGTAAGCTAGGTCTGGTAACACACTTTCCGTTCATTATAATTCTTTCACCTACTAGTACAATATTGTGTTGAACAAAGGTTTGCAGAATTTGCTTCTGTTTAATTATAATTCCACGTTTTAATTAAGATTTTAGAATAAATACATTTAAGTGTCCATTTAGAGCAGTTACTCTTAACAGATTCAAATAATTAATTTATTCTTCTTGAACATTTAAATTTAGAATAAGTTGATTTTTTCTCTGAAACATGTACCTTATTTATCCTTAGTCTGAGATTTTTTCCTAACCACTATATATTTTTTTCAAATTAGTCTTTTTCAGCCAGTGACCTCATTGGCTTAATCTAAATCAAAGTTGGAACACAATGATCGTTACAAAAGTGAATAGTTCAGCATTCGACGCGCGTCACAGTGCTGCACCTACAGCGATCATCCATCATAATCATGCTCGGATCGCACCCCGCCGTTTAGCCACCGATTTAACATTTATTGTGAATATTTTCTGATTCGAGACGTGTTGATCGTCAAGAGGGGTTCTGCGAGCCTTCGGAATTAGCCATTGAGGAGTGCCATGGTAATTTGAAGGAATGACACGGCGCTATTTTGCATTCTAAGTGTTTGTGAAACTCCATTGTTTATTATATGCATTTGACAGATTAAGTATCTTTGATGTATTTTAAATAGAAAGCTTCTACTATTAAGATGTGATTCACCTAAATATTTGCCGACTGATAACCTACTTAGCTTCACGTCCAAGAAACCTTTGTGGTGACTTATGACAACCTAAGCTAGACATGTTAAATTCCATACCAGGTAAAGAAAGATAATACATTTAGACTTTAACTGAGTAAAGCGAACCAAGAAACACCGAATTGTGAAATCATCACCTGAAGAGCATTCCGTTTAGAAAATCGACACAGTGTAATTCAAACCAGGTGTCAGACATTCAGGAAATGCCAAGAAAAATTTATCATAAACAGAAATCAAATCCATCTTTTTTGGTGAAAACTGTAATTTTATTTCTTTCTCTACAGATGTCGCCTGACATAAAAGTGCAGAAACCGGCACAGTTTAAATAGTGGTCGGAGAACATGGGGCGGAATATGATGGAGCGTCTGGGGAGGCGACGAAGCGTCTCGGCCATCGGTAGGGGGCAAAGTTCGCGACGAGGGATATTTGCTATTTGCAACGGCATTCGCAAATCTGTTATAAATAATCATGATTAAGCATCCCAAGTGTTAAGAAGTTAATATCGAGTTTTATTTTAGAATTAATTTACTGGGATTTGCTTTGGTTATGGAATAGTTTTTATTAAGTTGTGTGATTAATGTGTAATAATACCATAGTTAATTTCAGATATGTGCGTATCATCATCATCAGCTCATTAAACGTCCCACCGAGGGGCACGAGCTACCGTATAGGGTGATTAGGCCTTAGTCGTCCACGCGGGCCCAGTGCGATTGACGACTTCACACACAACTTCGAATCTCTTCGCAGTGTGCATGAAGGTTTCCTCACGATGTTTTCCTTCACAGTAAGAGCGTCGGATAACGTACATATATTTTTCGAAAATTCGAAAATACATTGGCACTGAGCCACCGACGCTCTTGTCTTGTGATGTGCGTATATTTGATATAAACACTAGATTATTCATCGCTTATCTATATTAATGGAAAGTTTGTGTTGTATTGTTTATGTTAAAATGAACTTTCATCAGATACCATATTCTTGATTTTAATAATTTGTAGCACAATGGTTTAGTGATATACAGATTGTTGCTTGATTGATGTTAGTTCGAAACCCACAGGGAGATCGCATATTGAAAAAGCACTTTTGCGATTTTTTCCAGTTTGGTCTTTGGACTCTGGTTTAATCACCTTCATCATCATCATCATCAGCTCATTAAACGTCCCCAACGAGGGGCACGAGCCTACCCGTATAGGGTGATTAGGCCTTAGTCGTCGCGGGCCCAGTGCGGATTGGACGACACCTTATTGTCTGGAAATAATAATTCTGTGCTACGCATGGCTTCGAATCGTCGGGACTAGTGTTGCCAGGTCCGATTGGTTTTTAAATCGGTATATGAAGCAATAAATCGAGATTTAAGGCAGCAGATCGGGAAAGTTAACAAAAAAAAAATGTTGTGATGCTAATGTATGCCATTCTGAATGATGAAATGTTTCTTTTGAAATTCTGACGAAAGTTGATGACGACTGTTTTAAAAGATAGCGGTAGGCCACTTGAGTCCTCTCATTTGACCATTAATGATCAGAGATACATTATTGAGATGCTACAGCACTAGTACTGAGCCCACGACATCTCCCAAACAAAGCCGTCACCTTCAAATATTTGCTCTCGACTGAATCAGTGAGATCGACTCTGGAGCACCCTCGGACATTCCACTGATTGGCGCCACAAATGAACCCTACGATGTTAGCCTTTCTGCTGTAATTACTTACCCATTACCGACACTAATCTTAACACCACCGTATCACGCGATACCCAAATCAGACCTTGGTGGCACGCAACACAGCACATTATCCCTTGATGCGCACCAGTGTTCCGCTGTTTTTTTCCACAAAAGCACTCTTATTACGTTAGCTGAAAATCCAAAATCGCCAGTCAAGCGTGACGTGTTTAGGTGGGAGCCAAAAAGCGTCTAAGTGTGTAGAGAGAAGGTGTTGTTTCGACTGCACGGTTGTTTGTAGGGGATATGACGGCTAGAAGGAGTTAATGCGTGAGGTACAAAAGAGCAAATCACTCCCTCGACGTGAGGCACCGTCAAAGAGCGAATTTGTATGCCAATTATGACGCGTAGATAGATGATGATCAATAATGCTGGTCATTTCAATGGAGGCGCTTTATTCAGCTCACGAACGCGACTCTGCGGTACTGTGTGTGTGGTTTTGAGTCGTCTAGGTAGGTACCACCGCAGTGCCAGATATCGTCCCGTGAAATAAGAGTGCTATGCACTTTTGTGTTTCGCGGTGAGGGCACTGTAGCTAGTGAAATTACCGGGTATAAGAGAGCTATCATCTGTCGTCTCGGGTGACGGGCGCAGTGCGGCATTGATAGAGAATAATGTCTATCAGTTGTTGACCTCCTTCAATGCCGTGCGTCATGGTCAGGCGTATCATTTACCATCAGGTGAGCGTCCTTACCGTCCTGTTCACTACGTTACAAAAAGAAACGGCAGCTGGGAACGGTCTGCCAGAGATTTAGATACAATGGAGCTTTCTGCTCCTTGTTTTTATAAAAGACTTTAAAGTCAGCCGTATGCCATTTTGAGCTAATAATTTGCTATCTTGGCCTTAGGGTTTATTATTTTCAGCCTGTATGTGTCGACCCATGTGGTTTAATTGTCGAGACATCGACTTCTATACCAAGGATTCCGGGTTCGATCCCCGGGTATTACATACATTTTTGCGCATGAACATGTCTGTTTGAAATGGTCTGGGAGTGTCTATATATAATATGTATGTATTAACCAAAAAGAAGTATGTTTATCAGTTGTTTATTATACTATCTACAAGCTCTGCGTTTAATATACGAGCGAAAGCCATAAGCCTTATTCACTCTCTGGCAAGAGTGAATAGGCTGTTTCTAGGCAGGTAAGATCCATCCTCAGCCGCATCATCACTTACCATCAGGTGAGATGGCGGTCAAATGTCTGCCTATAGAAGATTAAAAAAAAGATAGCGCGTAATATAAAGCTCAGGTATTTTAAGAAATCTCGATTTTCCTGGGTATCACTACAATAACGACACTGAATGTGCTGTTAATACCATACTATTTTTATCAGACAAAATTGTTTGAGTGCACTTATTTGCTTTACAAAATCAGTTACAACGGACCGTTTATTAAATTTCGAGTGCTATTACATCGTTTGCATTTCGATTTTATTTACAAATGAGTAATGAACTCCTGCTGTGTGATAATATCAGAAGGGTTCGCCTCACTACTTCACTGGATGGATAGAGGTGTATTTTTATTAACACAAAAATGGTTTATAAGTTACCGAAAAAGAAGAAACAATTGTCTTATTATCAGATCTGGCAGCTTTTATTTAAAAATATTCACAAATCAAAATATTATTATTTTTTATAAAAAAAAGAAGGTTTTATCCATAATAACGTTTCAAGTTAAATTAAGTGATGGAATAAGCGAGTAGTATACATTGGGCCGTTTTTATGAGTTTCCTTTGAGTGTCTTTACAGTTGTCTATGGTTTACAGTAAACGAGGAAATAATTAAAAAAGTACATTTCCAATGTCAGTTTCACATTTAAAAAAAGGAACATTACGTATTGTAGTAACGCGAGATCACTGACCTGTGTTAAGATGGCGTCTCATCCCACAAATCTTGTTCATGCCAAAATAATGCCATATAAAAGACGTATGCCTTCCAAACAAAGACTCGTCGGGCAATAAAATAATAATAAAGGGATAATTAATCGATTCCAGTGCATTACCAGTCCCCTCAACATCGCCGCATTAGCCCTGATTGCTCCTCCCTGCAATAAATGCGACCCTGCAGATGTATTTTGATGTTTCGATTTGTAAGACGTATGATTGCTTAATAATGGCGCGACAGGTTTCTACTTTATCTGGGACATTGAATAGTGGTGTATGGACTGGATTTTTATATAATTATTGTATGGATTGATTGTAGTATAATTAAATTCCAATTTCCGATTCCGAAAATATTGATCGGGATTCAGGGTAACACAAAGTAAAGGAAGTTTGGGTTGAAACTGGTTACGTCGATTTCACTTTTCCGTTATAGTAGCTCAATAATATCCAAAAATATATCAATGTATTAAGTACAAACGAAGGCGTTCGCATTGCGTGTCGCTCAGTTGTTTTTTGTAGTTATTTGCGCGCCGCGGGGTGCGGTCGCAAACACAACGCAACAATATTGTTTTACCGAGTTGACAGGGCGCTTGTCGTGGCTGGCGTCACTCTAAATTGGTTGTCATATAACAGTATATTGGTTACTGATCGGTAGCTGATGGTAGCTGTATACGAACGTGGATAAACAATAACTAACTAGATGCCAATGATATTCTGTATATATAAAGGTAGATCCGTGCCTCAAATACAAACCGCCGAAGAGATGAGTACTCTTTTGTTTAGGTAAAATGTACGCTCATTCGAAATATGTGTATGTGTGCTGTCACTGCATTCGGAACACTTTTTTCGATTGTTTTGTGAGCATATCACGTATCTATACTTTTTTACATCATTGCTAGATGTGCAATCACGAAGAATCGTCAGCCAAAAAATGTACGAGACGCACGGCATATTAGTTATTGTTATATTTACAACATAAAATTATTCATTTAAATTTTTACCTTAACGCGTAATTAAAAGTGTACAAATTCAAGAGCATGAGCATTCTACTGTTACTATGATATGGAGCGACGAATATGAATTATGAATGAAAATTCTGCCCAACTGACGCAATGGGCAGACTTTTACCGAGGATCCCTTTTAAGTGAGATTCTACGTCTAGTTACTTTATCTATGCTTGTCAATTATTGTTGCATTTAATAAAATCCGTCAGAAACTCCTTGTTTCTCACACATCACATGCGTTAAAATGGGACAGCAGAAGTTATAAAACTTCAGGGCTTTGTGCCAGTGTTATAAAGATCTGCATGAGCAGTTTCCTTACCATTTACGACTGAGCTAATTTAGAACTCCAGTCATGTATGAACTAAGTTATTTGAGGTAATGAACTCGCCAATAATCAGTTTGGAACAATCGAACCACCTCTGTTGTGCCACGCCATAGCGCCCGGGGCACTCGAAGAATTGTGTTGGCATTCACAAAGGATTTTAAGCAAGACTGCGTTCCGTTTCACGCTTTTAATAAACGCGGCAAAATGGCCGCCAGGGTTGACACAAGTTTTAATTGAAACCGCCCGTTGTTCGATAAACTTTGAAAATAGAAGTGGTACAGGTACACGACAGATGCATTCAAATGGAAGATTATGAAATTCTGGGTAAAACAGATTAGAAAAGTTAAAAATGAAGAAAAGTTATTTTATTTTATTTGTTACAGCCTAAACACCCCATTTGAACGCCTATCTTAGCAATGTGACGTTACCTTTCTAGCCCATAGCATCACCAGCTTATACCACCGGTAGTGAAATGATTATGGGCTGATGACGATGACGCTAAAAGTAAACTTTTTAATGCCAATGACGGTCAGTTCCCTCACCTGGTAATAGTGATACGTCTGACCATTGCAGATGCAGTGTTGAAGGTAATTAAGATGAGTATCCTAGTCACTATTTTCCATCAACACTGCCAACAGTTCCTAGGTCTTTCCTACCGGCAATTTTACTAGCTACAATTCTTTTCATTATAGAAATGTTTTCAGAAGTGTATGCACTTCTAACATTGCTATTTTACATGACAAGACGGCACTGCGGTAGTACCTACCTAGACGGCTCAATCTCGAGTCTACCACCTACTTAAAACTGTTACGAAATTTTAAAAAAATGTCAAAATTTGTTTTTTATCAGATCCTCAGTGACAGCCCTAGCGTCGTGTGACAGGGCGTCACTTCTCGATTTCATTAGATAACATTGGCCGTTGTGTTTGCGAGGGACACGTGGCGGGTGCGCGCCGGTCTCGCGTTACACAGCGGGACGACACCCGGCGGGACAGCATGCGGTTACGCATCCCATCAGGGCCCCCGATTCCGATAATTTTAAAATGCGCTAATAGGAGTTATTGCTTCTCAATTGTAAAACTTTGCACTCATTCGTCCTGTTTTATGGTAGATTTTAAATTAGACAATTCTTTGTACTGAACTTTGACAATTTTAAACCATTAACATTAAAGATGTATCGTAGTACCAAATTTACTGTTGGATATTGAAAAGTGTCCAAATGCCAAGTGAATTTGAAGAATTGAGACCCAGATCGCACATTTGCTAGATTGATGCGCAATTTTTTCTCAGGATGGACTTGTGAACATCCGATCAGACGTGGGCGCACATTCGCTGGATTGATGCGCAAATTCATCTTAGTCACAAATGTCACTCAAGTGTCCACGGCAAAATTCTGCCCATCGCGTCAGTTGGGCAGAATTTTCATTCACATGTCATGATGACATAGTAGCGTGCTCGAGTTTTTTTTTGGACCATTTCAGTGGGATGTGTTTTTAATATAATTATAAATTAAAGTATGTTTAAGATATAAAAATAGCTTCGTATTTGTAGTGCGGCTAGACATTTTGAGTTAAAGTTTCTTCTTGATAGTTATTTTATTTATTTAATTCTTTATTGCAGTTAACACAAGAAACAAAACAAAATAATAATAATAATGGTAATCAAGTAGGTACAATGGGCGGCCTTATCGCACAGGGCAATTTCTTCCAGGCAACCTAAGTATGGAGAAAAAGTAATAAGTTTAAAAAGGGGCATTAAGGTGCAAATATAAACATAACAAAACTAATATATACAAATATAAACAGATATAAAATAATAGAAATACAGATAATAAATAAAAGTAAAAATAAATACATAAATAAGGAAATATATAGATAAAGAATTATAATACAAGTAATTAAAGAAAAAGTAAGTTGAAAACAACTAAGATGCATGAAGGAATATTTAAAAACTCCACTTGTAAAGCTTTCTATAGATCGAGCTCGCCGTATTTCGACAGGTAAAGCATTCCACAACCGAACTGCATGCACCGAAAAGGATTTTTTTGAAGACGGATTATTTTAATTGTCAATTTAATTCATAACTTTATTTTTATTGCTTTTGTGTCAGTAAATGTGAACGCAATAATAGCTGAGTCGCCGATAAATTAAATGAATTGCCTACATAAGATATATCGCTATTTAGACCGCCTTCTCATACCCATTAGAAGGGAAACCTAATGCGCGATATATTTGCACATTTGACTGAACTAGGGCCCATAGACTATGAAAAAAACGGACTACAGATATCTATGAGACGGACAGTTGTCAAACTTAGCGTGATAAAGAGGTAGGAAGGAGGGCGGGAGACTTAGGTATTAAAAATCATCTTGTTCAAAAATAAAACAGAATTTCTCATGATTTCTTATATATTTCAATCCATTAGACAATAATTGATTGTGATTATGAACTATTTTTAGATTCGCAAAAAGCTTTAATAGTGCGTCAGTTGATAATCGTGAACCATAACGTTATAGTGTTAATGTCCTATAAAAGGGGAATAAGTAGTTTGACAGTTAAATAAAGTATATAATTTAATACTCTTGTCAACATGTTTGTTCTAGGATACAAAAATAAAAATATCTGGGGGCACGGCAGTGCCCGTACCATTCTTTATAGGATCCATTTCGCCGCATTTTTAGACCCTAATTTGAGAACTTTTGAATAATACTAGAACGCTGAAATTTTCATCATCTAGTAAGATATACTAATATACTTTAAATCTAAAATTTCAAGTCTGTAGGTCATTTAGTGTAGACGTTAAGCGAAAGCAAAGTTTCGCATTTTCGACAGATAGACACTCACTCACTCCCTCATGATCATCAAAATAGAACTAGTACTTCCCATTAACTCAGAGAGCTGAAATTTGGTACAGGGTCAGGGTTTGATGGCTACATAAAGAAAAAACTATAAAAACTTGGATAATCGAAGATCTGGAGCACCTGGTGACCCTGATTAGATAACAAAAGAGCCCAGCCAAACTATAAGAGATCGACATACCGCCTTTAAACAATATATATTCAACATGGTGGGCCGCTTCATCCGATGTCAAAAATCGGGGAGCACGTAGTGCTCCCGCCAAGTCGAGCGCGTTAGACCAATACAAACAGACATGTTCATGCACACAAATATTTGTACTGCCCGGGGATCGAACCCGGAACCCTTGGTGTAGTAGCCGACGTCTTAACCATTACAACCTATGGGTCGTCCAATATTCCTTTCAAGTTTCTACAAAATGAAGTGAAATCCCACCAAAAACATTCTGTAAAAAATCTAGCCAAGTCTCGATAGAGCTGCTTGTTTATCTCTAAAAAGTAATGAAATCAAGACAGACGTGCCAAGTCTAAGGTTCCTTACTGCGATTACTTTATTTGTACGACTTTATCTTTACGAGGTTAATGTTTTGTGACTTGGCTGTTGAACATTATTTAAACGTTAGTGGCTTTATCAAGATTACAATCGACTGGTTATTGAATCACCGTTTTCCAAGTGGCAAATTATTATCGTCAATGGGTAGCACTTCTGGCGACAGATTGGTGCAATGTTGTCATGGAGCACCTGACTTTTATTCTTGTGTATTCTTCAACGGCCAAGTCACACAACATTAACTATTATAATAAAGTGATCGCAGTAAGGAACCTTAGACTTGGCACGTCTGTCTTGATTTCATTACTTTTAAGAGAAAACAAGCACCTCTATCGAGACTTGGCTAGATTTTTTACAGAATGTTTTTGGTGGGATTAGTTATTAACAAAACAACAAAAAGGTAAATCGTGCATGACATCATATGATTTTAATACAATATTAATGTATAGATGATATATTATAAACCGTAGCTCAGCTTATGTTTAAATCAACATTCCTCTTACAGAATCAAGAATTCAGAACGTACTTTAATACATCTAAAAAGCCCATCAGAAAACATTTAGTTTCGCAAGCAACCGACATCAGTACAACAGTCACGTCTCAGTAAGTTAAAGGTACGACCACTTGGTAGGGCCTCTAATGAAAAACTCTTCATTAGCCTTTCGGGGGATCGGCTAACGTTTGTTTTCCCGATAGAAATAGTATAAAATATATACAGATACTTTACGACTTTCTTTGTGAGGGAAGCAGATATACAATTATTAATTATATTAAACTCAATATACCTTACTGGATTTCGCCCAAGACTTCATCCGGGTGGAACAGTAAGTTTGGACCAACGTTCACCCGCGACTTCTTTTTCCGGTGATTAAGTATTTTAGAACAAATTTAGCTAGCATAAAAATGGTTAAAGTGACCTAACCTTTAAAGTTACGGTTTTTGTGCCCCGTGGTAGGCTGAATAAGCTGATGATGATGTTTTTTTAAATACACCGAAAACAAAACTAACTTAACTATAATGGCTAATTGGCCAATACCAATCTCATTCAATCAGATTAAGAACTGGCTAAGAAACCACACACAGACACTAGCGGCGGAGTGGTGGAGCTCGACATCAGGGTGTAGGCAATCCAGGGAGGCTATGCCATCCCTGGATAGAAAACTGTCTAGACGTCTTCTACGGATGGACAGAAATAGCCTCAGACTGGTGACGGGGATCATCACTGGACACTGCGCACTAAACAAACACTTTTACACAATAGGTATCACGGACAGTCCTCTGTGCAAAGCGTGCATGGAGGAGGAGGAAACGGTGGCGCATGTGCTTCTTAGGTGCACAGGCGTAGCCCAGATCCGCAGGGAGACTATCGGCTCACCGGTAACAGTCGCGGATGCCCTGAGGAGACCGGAAGACTTATCTGCTTTGGAGGGAGGTGGGCTGGCTGGAATGACCAGAAGGCCGCCATGGCTCACGCACAATGGTCCACTTCACGGACTAAGTGCGGAAACCGAACCCCGTAACATAGAACATAGAACTATAATAGCTAGTCGAATTCAATTTTACCATACCTAGATTAAAGTTTAGGACCACGCAGTTCCTCAAAAACATTGCAACAGTTTTCTTTCACAAGAAAACTATATTGGTACAAGTACAGAAAGAATCTTTAAGAGGCGACACCTAACGAACTATGATACACAGCGGGGTGCTAGGCAAACACCGGGAGTTTGCACCACGGTCAGTTACCCACGGGACATATGACCGCGCCCATTGTGTGCGAACTTTCGGACCGTACTCGACATTTTTATAGAACGCACCAGCTGTTCCTCGCGGTTTTGCCCGCGTTATAAGATATACTCCCGCAGTAAAATATCACCTAAAATTGGCTTCGTTTAACCACGCGACGCTTTTAAAAATTATTATTTTGGCATATGTACCGTATATATTTATGTAGGGATCGTTGCCAAATGTATAGTGGCTGTTTGTAATATCGAAATAACCAATTTTATTCTTCATTTCTATGAATATGTACGGAACATACGAAAATTACAATTTTAAAATTGTTTATGCAGGTATGTTTGTTCCGGATAATCTTTGACTGGACAGATTTGGACGGGACTTTTTTGCAGTATGAACATTGGAAAAAAAACACTTTTGTGACTTGTTTATTATGAAAGACCCAATAAAGCACAATTACGATTTAATTAGTTAATGAGTGTGAGTTTCTTACCTGGTTGGCGTAGATGCGTGTGCGCATCGAGTGTCGATTTCGACATGGCTGATAACGAATTGCTGCCATAGCCTGAAACAAAACAAACAATGTACATATCAATAGTTTCAAAATTCAAAGTATAAATATTTATTGATAGAAATTGTGACGATAACTTTATTACTAAGTTAATGAGTAAACCTATAAAGACTTTAATCATCATTATCAGATCATTAAACCCACCGAGGGGCACGAGCTACCTGTAAAGGTTGTAAAGGCCTTAGTCGTCCACGCGGGCTTAGTGCGGATTGGGCGACTTGCCACCAACTATTGAATCTCTTCGCAGGCGTGCGCAGGTTTCCTCACGATGTTTTTCTTTACCGTAAGAGCGTCGGATAACGTACAAATAATTTCGATAACACATTAGTGCGTGGCAGGATTTAAACCTGCGCCTTCCCGATCGGAAGGCAACATCCACACCATTGAGCCACCGACGCTCAAAGGCCTTAATGAATATTTCTAATTTAAGAACCATTCAATTATCCTCTTACATTGTTTCGACACAAAAACAGTGTTTGAAATGACAAATCGACAGAATCACGTTCCCATTCAGAGATAAAACAAATTGCTCTGATTGTGTTCCTAATGGCTTATATAAAACAATCACTCGTCAATATCAAATGCTTTAGGACAAAGAGACGGCAAATTACTGATTTTTTTCAATATCTGGAGGCAGACGCAGTAATAATACTATTATTGTAGGGAGAATTGGCATATTTCCAATGAGCAAAACTCGCCCTTATTCAATGCTATTGCTGTAGGGCGTTGAGGCGAGATTCCTTTGCTCTATATACGAGGGACGATTGCGGAGTTGATTAAAAAAATGACAATCTATCGACGACTACGATTTTCTTTGATTGCAAATGGAAACGATTGTTTTCAAAGAATATCGTAAGAGTATATTTCATATCATATGATTGAGATTAATTTGTGAAAAATCAGGTACTATGCGCTATTCATAAAAATGCAAATATCATATCATTCATCATCATCATTATCTTAGTTGATTATACGTTGTTGTCGTTGTTCCCCCACCGAGGGGCACGAGCTTGCCGGTATAGGCCTTAATCGTCCACGCGGGCTCATTGCGGATTCACAGAACCTTTATTCACTTCCTAGGCGTGCGCAGGTTTCCTCACGATGTTATCCATCACCGTATGACTCAGTTCAACAAAAGTTATAAATATTTTTTTAATACGTTGCACTGCACATAAACCATTATTATCATCAGTGTATAACGGCCTATTGTAGCGCAAACGGCATCCACACTGCATAGCCATGAGAAAGTATGTTCAATGGTACTAAAATAGTCAACACTAAATATAAATATGTATTTTTTTAATAGCAACGTTTTGTTGTAATCATTATTATTATAATATTTAACCAGTAAACGTTAGAGATTGTTAACCTTTTTTTTCTTAATTATATTAAAATTGGAGTAACTGATATCGTTAACTCGTAATTTGATTATTTATGCAAAAATGTTTAGTGAAAACAATAAAATGAAACTAATTTATTTCATCAGCCTGTCTTCTAAAATAAAATTAAACTGTCATTTTTTTCACTGCAACATTGACAGTTAAAAACAAAATGATTCCACAATTTTTTTATTTCACTTTGACGACGCATTGTTTGTCCCTCCAATACTCGCGAACCATCACAATCACGTAACAGTCGAGCGTAAGACATGGAATCAAAAATACACCAAAAATCAAAGGAGCACTGACAATGTTTCCCCACGCCTAACAACCCGTGAAATCCCATTGCTGGTATCAAAGAGAATCTATCGGCCGACAAAAAACAACCTAAAACGGACAGGATTAAAATCCACAATCGTAAAACATTGTGGTGGTAGCCTCGGGCGTTGTGAGCCCCCAGAAAGAATGGCCAATAATATCTATGGGACGCCTCAGGAACGTAGTGTTAATTATAAAACAATTTGCAGCAAACAGACAGGGGCTTGTGATTCTAAAAGGATTACGGGATTAATCAGGGAAAAGCTCGACAGTTGTTTTTTATGCCCAACTGATATGAACATGTAAGGAGCATTATCAAAAATTCTAAGCTTTTTTATGTTTCTAGTGTACAGGACGGTGTAATGGTAAGTGATACCCCTGACCATGACAAAGCGGCATTAAAGAAGGCCAACAACTGATAAACAGTAATTATTCTCCGTCAATGCCGCACTGCGCTCGACACCAGTGACAACAGATGTTAGGTCTCTTATACCCGGTAATTTCACTAGCTTTAGTGCCCTCATCCAAAAGCTAACACTCCTGTTTTACGGGACGATATCTGGCGCTGCGGTGGTTCCTACCTAGACGACTCAAAATCGTGTCTACCACCAAGTAAAATTAAAAGTACACAGGCCTTTCTCTCTCTCTTTAACATGTTGTAATACACAGTAGGACATAGGTATCCCCTATGTTACGCCAAGTATCATATCTATCAGTCAGGTCATTTATATAAAAATATCAAATTGAGTAATGTCACATGAATAATAATCGCCAAGAAAGCTCATTTTTATAGATATTTTATCTAAATATGATTAAGTTAATATAATGTGAATAATCTTCATTCAGTAGAGCTAGTCTAGTCTAGCCGACATAGCCCGCCGGATCAGCAAGTTGAAATGGCAGTGGAAATGTCGCGGAACCGATGGCCGTTGAAGTCGACGTGTTCTGGAGTGGAGACCGCGTCTTAGCAAGCATAGCGTAGGACGCCCTCCGGCCCGATGGACCGACGACTTGCGAAAGGTGCTGGTTGGTTGAATGAGGAAAGCGAAGGCCCGGGATATCTGGCACATAATGGTGAAGACCTATGTCCATCAGTGATATGCGATAGGTTGAAGAGCTATTTGTTATTTTAACCCTCATAGTTATGGTGGCCTCTCATCAAATATCTAAAGTAATATAGGGGTGGCTGAAAATCATCTCTGTGTAGGACCGCTGTCCTGCACCAGCTCAAGCTCAGTCATCCCTTTTGACTCAGCCATCAAATTATTTTTTTTAAGTGTATATTTTATACGTCAACCATGTTTTAATAATGATTGCTTCTGTTATAGCATGTAAATTTGATCAATAAAATGATTTAAAAATAAATATCCACTGACGCCCACACAGCGCCGTCTAGCCCCATATTAAGCGAGGAGCTTGTAGTTAGGGTGCTAAGCAACTGATAAACATACTTATATTTTGTTTTGTGAATACATAAATATTATACATAAAACACCCAGACCATTACAAACAGACATGTTTATGCACACAAATGTTTGTACTGTCCGGGGATATAACCCGGAACACTTGGTGTAGTAGCCGACGTCTCGACCATTACACCAAATGGGTCGTCATTTTTATTTATAATATTATTTAAATTCTAATAGTATTTAACGTCTAACGTATTTAGAAGCACAGTTATCGAATACACTATTGTTTCACGATGAATATATAAGATATGGATATCTATAATAAATACTATTACTGTAACTATGTTTGCCACGAACTATCTTAGTCTGTGATTGTCTCCGTAGATTGCATATCGCGTAATCAGATACCGTATCTGTCTTTGTGCCTAGCTACTATGTATTCGATCAGTCTGAATGCAACCTTGTTCCGTTTCATTAAGTTACTAAAATTGATATCTTTTATGTATTTTATCTTGTATTGTATATATTTAAACTTTTTTTAATACTAAATCATAGGTTTCATACAAGGATTTGTTCAAGCCAAAAACTGTTATTGTGAAATATCTTTATCAATACAATGGTACATACTCACTGGAGGGTGTAGGTACATACATATAAAACCATAACAATACAAATATGAAAAACTTTTTTCAAAACCAAAAATGTTTTAAAATTTTTGGACTGTTTTGAGCTTTATTTTATAAACTTAATTTTGTGTGTCAAGTATATTATTTTGAATTATCTTTAATTCTTGATAAATTTATTATATTTTAAACTCGCTAGCTACTTCTATAACCCAAAACGTACGGATCCTAATCTTTATCCTAGATCATAGCCTATATTTAAGCCTACGCCTACGTAAGTAAAAAAGAAAATAGACACACCAATCAATATATTTATTTTCTGTCAAAAATACATATTTAAATATAAACAAATGCATTCTACCATTACAAGTGTAAAAGACGTGTTTGCCTAACGCGCTCAACCCTTCGTGTATCCCCGATGGCGACGCTTCGCAAATATGGTGCGCGCAATCCCTTTGATCTTACTTAATGAGATATCTAATTTGTGGCCGCTCATTGTAATGAAGTACTCAAGGGTAAAGGGCGTTTGTGCTTTGGGCGTTCGCTTTTAAATAAATATATATACTAGTTGACCTAGCGAACTATGTACCGCCTTAGAAATTTTAAAGTAATTTACACGCCTCTCTGGTAGCATTGTGTTATTAATAACTAAAAATGATTAAATATATAACCCCATCAATATTTGCAAAACCGTTTTTCAGTAGTATATGAAAGAAACAGTGATTGTTTATGATGATATGATGTGTGGATTTGGCATTGGTAAATTTTTCGTATTTGTGATTCTATTAAAGGGAAAATCAACTGAAGCGTTTGATTTCAATTATTTAAATATTTTTTTGTTCCGAGCCTACCAGTACGTGGGTTTGTAGGCCTTAGTCGTCCAAGCGGGCCCAGTGCGGATTGGACGACTTTCTCACAACCTTTGAATCTTTTCGCAGGCTCGCGCTGGTTTCCTCACGATTCATTGATGTATTTAAGGGGAAAACGATTGAACATAATTTTTGGAAACTAAACATAACACAAAACAAAGTTAAGACACCTACTTTCGTCTAAATCCAGGAGGAGTTTATTCAATATTATTATGTTTCAACACCGTCGTATCCGATACAAACATGTTAAATATGTGTTAAAACCCATTCAACCGATTTTCATACCAAGATACTTTTGTTATCCAGAACATTTCGAGACGTCACCGAGACCGATAGATTTTGAATTTTCCGTGTGTTCTATATATGTGAGCGAAACGGTAATCGTGTTTTGTTTATCCATGTCGATATAGCATCCGGAGTAGTAGGATCTCTCCATAGCTATGCTGGAGGGGCCTGTGTCCTGCAGTGGGCTGTTATGGGCTGATGTTTTTTGGGAGTTCCCCCAGACCTTAAAATTGGATTTTATGACTGTTTTATTAATCAGGAAAGGGGAAGCGTATAACCCAGATTACAACGCGAGCGAAGCCGTGGACAAAAGCAGATTTTAAATAAAAACAAAAATCCCAGAATCAGAACCAAAGCAAAATTTTAGTCACACGTGACTAAAATTTTGGAAATAATCACGAAGAAACGACATAAAAAAATGTTCGAGTCACATGACACGTCATACGTATTGTTATATTTAGAAGGTAAAATTAAACATTTAAATTTTTATTTTAACTCAATGATGTAAAAAAGTATGGATTTGTGATATGTTCACAAAACAATCGAAAAAAGTGTTCCGATGCAGTGACAGCACACATACACATATTTCGAATTTCGAACACATTTACCTAAACAAAAGAGTACAAACTGTACTCCCTCGGCGGTTTGTTTTGAGGCACGGATGGCGTATCTACCTTTATATATACAGAATATCATTGTTTTAACTCGGCATAAAAAGTACAAAGTAAAAGCACGAGCACACACTGTCATTAGCACATGTAGCGAGCGACGTGATAATGAATGAAAATTCTGCCCAACGGACGCGATGGGCAGACTTTTGCCGTGGACACTTTTTGAGAGATTATCCATCTACATAGTAAGTTTATTATTTATCTAAGGTATCGACGAAATCGACGGGCGATCGTTGTTTATCCGTCGAGTATAGTAAGCCGATAGTGCTTTTACAACGCTTCTCTCCCGGCTTCGGGTTACTTAAGATTGATGTTCGGGATAGGAAACTTGTAAATATTGTACGAAAAGACTAGTTTATTATATTTACTAACTTAGGGGTGCACAGCAAACAATGTCCAGTTAATACAATAATGTAAAAAAGTATGGATTCGTGATATGCTCACAGAACAATCGAAAAAAGTGCTCCGAATGCAGCGGCACACATACACTTTCGAATTTCGAACACATTTACCTAAAGAAAATTACTCAAACTGTACTCCTTCGGCGGTTCGTTTTTGAGGCACGGATGGCGTATCTACCTTTATATATATGGAACATCATTGAGTTAATATAGAACTTTTGACACATCAATTGAGCTAATTATTCGATCTGTTATGACGACATGTTTTCATAAATATTCAATGACATTTAAACAATATAATGTCATGGTGTAAGATTATCAACCGGACCAATTTTAATTCCTTTTTGTAGGTAGGTAGTATACTCCGAGGTAGGTAGGTACTAAAGTAATAGGTAGTTAAGAATAAAAAATAATAATTGATATATAATTACATTATTTTTGACAATATTTAAAATTGCAATTATTTGAGTTAAAAATTGAAAATCCCTTGACCAATTCATCTGAAATATGGAAAGAAATTTAAATTTAGAATTCTTAGCCAAACAAAAAAAAATTGTTATAATATAATTATAACAATTTTTTTTTATATATAAAATTTTGATTTGACATGGCCAGCACTGCAGAACGCATTTTCATAGGTATTATTCATATGCTTGAAGAAAAAAAAAACAGATTTCAATATTACAAACAGATACTCTATATTTTTGACGGTAACTGATGTTGACATTATGGCAATATTTCACTCAGTCTATTCTTGCATTGGATGACAAACATGCCCCACTTAGGCGAGTTAGGGTAAAACATTTTCCTGCTCCTTGGGCTGTCTACTGAAATCGTGAATCTATGAATTTGCGTGATAACAAAACGCAAAATATAAGAGTAATCCTACGGTGTTCTACTTTGAAAGGTATAAAAAAGTTACGGAATCGTTGCAATCGCATGCAGGGACGCTAAAAGGCGTCATATTCACCACTCTATACAGAACTCGAATCCTCGCAAACGTGGGAAGTTCTGCGTTCACTGGGCATTGGTAAGAGTGCTGAATTGTCTTCGGGTTTGTTCAATATAATGAACTCAATGAGCACTCACTAAGCCACTATCGTTTTGGATATCAAGTGAAATCATTGACACTGGAACAGCTCTCGTCTATTCCTAAGCCCAATTGTTTGCAATTTACCTTTAGATCCATAACCATACATGAGGTCAAAAAGCATTTCATCCATATCGTCTAATGCTACTGGTGATGATGACTTGTTTGGTATGATAAGCAAGTCTTGGTTTACGTTTACCGTGTTCTTACCACATCCTGATTATTCTTCTCCTACTCCGGTGTTTTTTCCTTCGGCTGGAAAAAAGCAGTGATCATTCCTTTGCCCAAACCTCGAACCCTACCTCTGTTTCACATTACCGTCCTATATCTTTCTTCCGGTTTTATCAAAGATCCTCGAGAACATTGTGCACGGACAACTTTCTACCTTTTTATATAATAACAACTGTTAAGCCCCTT
>PQWD01011670.1:0-59013 GCA_019425675.1 Leucinodes orbonalis | reverse complement strand
AATTAATGTACAAATGCTAATTAAGACAACTGAAATATGTTTTTTCTCTGGCATCAATTTTTTAAGTAAATCTAAAAATACTTTAAAACACTTTTACCAAAACGAACGCCATCAGTCTTAGTCTTTGCAATTGCAATTTGTTGACCAACCAAACCCTTTTGCCACTTTAATAAAAATCTGCAATTTTCCCATAAAAATGTAACTGCTAAGGAAATATATCCTACTCATAATTTAGCGCAAGCGCAAAATATATTAAAGCGGGATATTTACAAGGAGTTTCAAAGCAAACCAACGAGTGTTGCTGACAAGGAGGGTGAAAGGAAAACAGCTCGGTATTAGCTGATAAAATATCACCGGCCTTAACGCACTCCGGAATGTCACAGAAACATTCTCCTTTGCAAGGAATTCTTTGACGTGTCAGGGAAAAATATTGGTGAACAACGGGATTTGGAATTTTGTTTGAGTATCGTACGCAATGTATCAAATATGATATCGCGTTTAGAATCAAGATGGATAATAAACACGTGTATATTGTTTCACGTAACTTAGCGTTTTATTATTTTTAAACGAAATACTAACATAATGTTCACGAAGGTTAGATTGGTTAAATATTCAGAAAGTCATTATCATAAATCATTCCATGCATCCCATTTCACTTTCATTCATACCAACGTTCAAAATGAAAATACACATGAATGAGGACTGGTTAGCAACCAAGCTACATACGAGTATATTCCTCACGCAATCCTGCATTTTAATCATCGGAATGAGAACAAATTGTTGTTTACGTTCGTTTCGGGTTTACTTCCGACAATCCACAAATAACTTTGCCATTGAATCTATAATGAGAGAAGGAGGGACGTTTGGAAAACCTGGTACACTGGTTCAATGCATGTTGATAGGTCGCCACCGCTTCGATCACAGGATCCTAAGTCAGCGTGACCTTCTTGTGGTGTATACAGCGAGTAGGTCAAGTTAGTTTAGTTTGAATTCCTTTTTATTACTTTAGGTAGGCAAGCGAGTAGATAAGTCATCTGATCGTAAGTTATGCCAATACCCATGGATACTCGTATCTCTAAAGGACCGATAAAAATGTGTGAACAATTAATCTAGAATCAAAGCTAAACTGAAAGCATATTAATAGGTGGTAGTCTCGGTACTAAGTCGGCTAAGTATGTAACATATAGTACCATATAATAGAAGTGTGTTTCGGGATGAGGGCACTGTAGCTAGTAAAGTTACCTAGTATACGGGACCTAGCATCTGTTGTCTCGGTTGTTGAACCAGTGCGGCATTGATGTAGGATAAAAAAACCTTTTAGCAGTTGTTGGTCTCAACGAAATCATGCGGCTCTGTATGGTCGGTATCACTTACCATAAGGGAACGTCCTGACCGTTCTGGATACTTTATAAAATAAATAAAAAATAAATTAACTATGCGGGAGAAATAAGAGAGGTTATTATCGCATTCTATGTTACACGTCAAATATTTTCCTGATTCTTACATCATCATGGAAACTTACCCCAACAGTTCAAGTAGTATAGGCTGGTTTAGGCAAGTTTAGATAGTTAGATTGGTTTAAAGTAGAAGTATCATTCTTAGTGAGTTGATACATATCCTCACAGAAAAACGAGAGGCGCCGTTAGTTAAGATAAAGCGATAATATTAGAAAGTAGAATTTTTCGCGTGGTGATTTTATTCCTAACAAGATTTCACCCAGTCAGGGCGTAATAAACGGGTCGCACAGGGTGCGGCAGAAATTACAATACGAGTTCCGGCAATTTGAACTCACGGTATTCTTTTCAGTAGGTGCACAAAGTAAGACATGAAACAGTAAATATTATAGGGCAAGAAATTGTGGAGATCTAAGTCCAGCAGTGGCCTGCGATGGTTTGAAGAGAGATAGGACAAGAAATGAACTAAAGCAGTCTTTGAGCTCTTTTTATTGTTGTTCTTAGTTACATAAAGATAATAGTGTCATAGTTTTTGTTGCTACATTTGTGAAAAAATTAAACAATGTAAAGCTTTTTCTATAGTTAGGTATATTTTATTTGTGCCAAGCTGTCGGTGAATCGGACCGAAAAGTGCCCTACACTTTACCCCAACAGCCAGGGCTCTTGCCACATATGTGACCAATCCACTGCCACCTCAACTTGCTGATCCGGCAAGCGATTTAAGTTTTCTCTAGAAAAGCATTATTTCTCCTTCATCCCGGAGGGAGCCCTGAGCAAAGCCCGCTCCATTACCCGTTGAGTGACTTTTAACTTGAATCAAACCGAAGTCAGGGTCCATTCTCTAAGCTAAACGCAGCTTCAGTATGGGTCGGGAATTACTAATACTTCTATCTTATGTATTTCTGTTCGTTTATGGTACAGTACATGGTTCCTTACCTAGTGTAAAATACAAATCAGATTATTATTTTAATACAAGTATTAAACGATTAATTTTTTTTAATCGTTAAAAAATTTGCATATACAATTTTAACCCCCTTATTATGGAGTTGCAGGCTAATGAATATCCATTAAAAAATGATGAAATATTTTAAATAGTGAGAAATAGTATCTAAAACCAGTGTAATATTACAATATTACATCAGAGAAAAACTGCCTTCCGAACCAGTGGTAGCTTCATTTGATATTCATAAGTGTTCTGTCAGGACCTTAACTGAATAAACACTTTTCATTTTCAACAGTTCTCAACAACCTCGAAACTCACTTGCCTTGCATGTATCTTGCTATACATCGTATAACATCGAAGAATCCACTTTGGTGGAATAAAGTATATTCAAATCTACTGTGAGAAGTCTACTCCAGTGGTCTCAACAAAGTACACTCCTATTTCACAGGACAATTTCTGGCACTGCTTTTGATATCTTCCTTGATAACTTTGTATCAAGTCTACCAGCCACTTAACCTTACGAGTATTGTTGAAGCATACAAATAAATACAGTTTATAAGGGATACCAGCCTTAGACGCTCTTACGGTGAAGGAAAACATCGTGAGGAAACCTTCATGCACGCCTGCGAAGAGATTCGAAGGTTGTGTGTGAAGTCGTCCAATCCGCACTGGGCCCGCGTGGACGACTAAGGCCTAATCACCCTATACGGGTAGGCTCGTGCCCTCGGTGGGGACGTTTAATGAGCTGATGATGATGATGATGATGACCAGCCTTAGATGAATAATAAATTTTATTGTTTATCTAAGATCCCAGCATAAAAATTCAACCAAGACAATCTCATGTATTTATGGTGCATTCTACTGAACAGCTGACGAGGTTTATTGACTCACCAACATGTTCTGATTAAGAATAATTAATGAAGAGAATGACAATTGTTACCTACCTACTATACATACTAAATTGTTTTTTCATGTCGTTTGTGAAATGAATTTTAATAACTTTTTATTTTATTATTTATTAATGATGAAATCGGCCAGTAAAGGACGATATGACGGAAGTAGTAAGTAAAAGCATAATGCCCTAGTTTAGTTACACGTGTAATTACCACGAAGCTGAAATTCCCTACGCTATTGCGCTAACTACCACATATGGGGCGCACTAATAAGTAGGTTAAAGTAAGCCGGCCATTACTGCGATAGAAAATGTTCCGGTTGTGTTGTGTACCTACTTCGTGGTATTGAGTCAATTGAAACCGATGGATTGTATTGCTGTATTTGTCAACACTAAAAGTCAGTAAATAGAATATCCTTTTATATTTACATAGGGACAAATCACGCAAGTAGCTTTTACTAGAGGAAATAATCAGCCCTCTCATCAATCTAATCATACCATTGTTTTACCATGTTTTTTTTTCATATTTATGGTAGTATATATCACACCTGGATGTATTCATGTATATATCATTAGGAAAATTCAAGAATATATTGGTACATGGCGGGATTTGAACCTGGACCCTTTAGATCGGAAGGCACCGGCAATAAAGTTACGTTACACTTACAGTGAAGGAAAGCATCGTAAGGAAACAGCGCGCCTACAAAGTCGGCCATGCAGCACTAGGCCATGTGGACCACTTAGGCCTATACAACCTTTACGGCTAGGCTCGGGCCCCTCGATAGGGACGTATAATGAGATGATGATGATGCTTCCAAAACACATAGGCAGACAAATAATAAATGTCTAGTGACATTCTTACAGCGCGCTTCCGATCCAAACTAACCTAGACTGTGATATGGTTTCTTTATTGTTGAATGTCAAGCAATGTACTACATTTTATTTCTGTGTGTTAGCAACATTACGACTTTCTAGTAATCATCAACATTAACAAAAGATAAACATACTTATATACCTTATTTTTGTAAATGGATACATATCAAATATTGTAATTATGTATACAGAATTATAATATTTGAAAACAAAATACATTCATGCTTGGTTATGAAATAAAATTGAAACAGAACCGTAAACATTTTGTTTAGCTACTCTCTGATTCATCAAGCCAAATGATCATCAAAAAACAATCGCTGAAATTCGATCATTGGTGTCTTTTGAATACAGAAAGCGTTATATATGGCTCAAAAAAGTGCAATAGAGAAATAGAACCTTTGTATGTGAATTGCTGCTAGAAAATTCACATCACCAGTCAAAATAAGCATAATAATACAACGCTGCTAATGTTTCCTGCACGATTTGCGCTCACTTCACATTTTGTGGTGCGCTAATAACTGGGTTGAAGCATGCGGCGAGTTATTCCGATACGAATGTTCCAGCTACGAGTTGCGGTATGCCTTCTATTAATATGTTGCTTTTCAATACAATACGTCTTCTTTTAAAGCTTATCCAATGATTTAAAGGTTATTCGTCACATTAGATTTCTATAATTGAGATATTTAGTAATAGTAGAATTTCTAAAATTGGCATTGCACAATTATTCAGTACGATCAACAATAACTTCTTATTCGAGTACACTGACTGGTGACGTAAATAATTCCACATTGAACTATTTACTCGCTAAGCATTTAAATATTATTATATCCTCTTAAGTAAAGTGTATGAGTAGGAAATAATAAAGGCTTTAATATCTCAAAGAAAACATCGATCCCTATAAGAAAATTTTGACATCTGATCATTATCCTCATCAGCTCATTATACTTCCCCACCGAGGAGCACGAACCTACCCGGAAAGGGTGTTTAGGCCTTAGTCGTTCACGCGGGACCATTGCGGATGGGCCGACAGTCTTTGAATATCTTCGTAGGCGTGCGCGCAGGTTTTATTCACGATGTCGCCCTTCACGGTAAGAATTTCGGGTCAGCGTACATATAATTTCGATTTAAGCGCACACAGGCACATGGGGACAAAAAGCGATTTTATACTATGTAGTGATGATATCAAATAAAGTGTGCACTTGATAAATTTTGTTGTAAAACTTTTTGCCCGTGTAACTAATATATGGTTCAGTATGAATAGGCTAGGCTTCGCTAATATTAACGTGAAATTCACCGGCATCCCCTTGCCAAAACATGCAAGCGCTTCGATACTGCTAACGGTTACAAATGTTCCCCGTGTGAAGCTTTACACACTTTATTGGTGTTTCGTAGCCAAAACTGGTATTTATAGTGTTCAATAACTACATACATATTCTCTAATACCTAAAGTATCTTCCATACCTAACTATCTTCCTTATACTTTCATATGAATACATTCGGAGTATTCCCACAAGGTAACTTAACTAGAGGAACGCCATGTTTGACCCGCTAAATGCTGAAGAATCAGTGCCAAAGAAAATGCTTTTAAAAGTCAAAGTCAATAAAATTTTGCTTTAATTGTCTCACAGGTGAAATTTGAACCACGAAGAAAAACTATTGAATGCATGAGTAAAAGAGAACATCATGGAAAGAATACAACTCTGAAGAGTTGTATTCTTTCTTTTTTCTTAAAAACTCAAATCATTATTAACCAAAAAAATTTATTTACTGACTACTGCTGTTTTCCGCAGATGGCCTTTATAGCTTCACCGGACAATTGGCGAGCAAAGATGGCTCTCCGCCTTAAAATTCACCAAAACAAGCAAAGGAGTACCTGCAAACATAATTCAGGTGATGAATACGTCCAAACAAAATGAAAATCCATTCATTTTCGAAACTCAACCATCTGCACCATTGGGATTTCAGATCGCTCTTGATTCGTAAGCACGGTCACTGACGATTCCGAACAGGACAAAAGGGCCCTTTTGGAAACCACAAGGCATTTGTACATTTATTTGCGTGAACCATTTGGAGATCCTGTCATCACAAAAAGAGTTGCTTGTTTGATCCCCTATTACCACAGCAGAACTGTACAGGGTGTTTTGCATAGGGACCGAGAGGATTTTTAGGGATGGGGAGTTCTTATTACTTTTTCGTGGTCGACGTAATATCTTAATATTTTATTTAGTTTTTTAGATTTCAGATATGACTCACATCAAGTAAACATTAATATAGAATAAAAATTAATATGTATGTATAATGTACGTATGTTTATGAAAATATTATTTATTATATTTTATTATTTTTATATAACTTAGTTTCTAACTTTTGACAGCCCAATGAATTCTACTATGATAATTACCATTTTAATCCATTCAATTTCAAGTTCAACGAATACTAAATTTACAGTTAGAATAAGTGTCAGAATGGTGTCATAATGTGAACAAGAGTTGACGCCTTGTTAGCGCTATAACTGTGATTACTCGCATACCAAAATATTTAAAGGTGACTCTAAGTGTGTTTTAGCTCAACAACTCACATGTCAGCTCAACGTCACTACAACACCCATCCAACAATTAATTTACACAGAAACACAAAACACACGTGAACCACTACATTTGAGGTGGAAAGTGCAAGTTTCTAAACACAAATGAATGAGTGCAGAAATGTTTGTGTGCAAACTGCATGTAGGTGCTCCAAGCACTTAATGCTCTAGTGTTTATTAAAATAGCAAACTTAAAGTGTGAAATTCTTTGTGAATACAAAACGTTTGTGTTGTTTGACTTTATATGAATGAGTGAAAGGCCAAAGTTCATATGTTTTATACCCACCTTTAATGTAACCATTTACAGTAAAGGTACGAATGCTTCAATACTAAATTAAATTTTTACATTAAGATTAAATTATTTAAATAAGATTAGCATTATTTTGTTTATTACCAACTTTACATTTAGAAACTTTGATAATATTAATATATAAACGTAGGTTTTTTAAATTTAATAACAGATGTACTTGTAACTTTTCATAATTTCATTTCATTTTCTTTTTTGTCTTTTGCTTTTATTGCTTTAATTTTCATTTGTTTAATTAATACTACCTATGTGATGATTTCATATATTAGCTTCTAAGAACAATTAATTTAACTTTATCGCTGTGCCCTTACAGGTTTATGTGTAAACTTAATACCTATGTTGTTAAACCGCATATTGCATGAAATAAATGAATATGAATAAGAATATTTATATTACATGACATCTGGCGTAGGTTATACACAATACTTTCTGATCAATTGACTTTAGATATTTTCCACACAAGTGCTTTGGTATTTTCAATATTTAGTAAATAATAAAATTTACTTGAAACTAATTATCATACGCTATTAAGATGCTACTGCAATGCTGAATATTGAATTTGTACTGAACATCTAACGCGGAGAGCTTACTTTGTGTTCCTACGACAAAGCATATTTGTATGCATAATATGCTGTCCATGGCTACTGTTAATCAAAGGACTTCCCAAGGACTCGGCTACTACACAATTCAGAGGTAAATTGGTGAATATAAAAAATATATATATTCATGTTTATGATTTTACGAACGACCTAAAAAATAAATTTTATATTATTTTAATGTTATAGGTTGTCAACAAGCCAGGGAGTTACTGATGTTAAGTGATCATCTCCGCCCGTGAACAACGGAGACACTGAAGGAATTGATTAGTTGTTATATTTTTGTTTTTCAGTTTTTTTTTGTGATAGTCTAAGGTACCTTCGTTTTTTGCGTAGCAAGTCTTTCCCGCACAGAATAGCGATGGGTAGTTTGGACCATAACACGCAGTTCCATGAGTTTAGTGGATGGTAACGACTGCTATTCTAAGATAATAGACCAGACCGACTTGGTTTAGCATCCCCCCCCCCCGAAATATCTTTATTTTCAGATAATTAGGTGATTTGGCTGCGTCCTAACTAAACTGGGAAATCGCAGCCACTTCACTTCACTCCACTCCCGTGGGATTTGAACCCACGACTCCTCGATTACATAGCTGCGTGAACGTTACGTGGTGATCTAAATCCAACACTCAGAGAACTACCTAGTCGTAGACCATGGTGGCAGATAGGAATTCGTTCAAACGATATAATTAATATTATTAATAAATAAATATCCAATGACATTTACACAGCGTCATATTAGAGGGTAAATGCTTGGTTTGGGACTACCAAACCAAGCATTTACCCTCTAATATGGGTACTAAGAACATAATTATAACATACTTATATACATTTTTTTCTTAATACATACATAATTATACATAAAAAAAACACCAACACCAATACAAATAGATAAGTTCATGCACAAAAGTGTTTGTACTACCCGTGGATCGAACTCAGTACCCTTGGTGTATGCCAACCAAGTACACCACATGAGTCGTCATAAATTATTAACTGTTTCTAAGTTTTAAACAAATGAAATTGTCACAAAGTTATTGACTAAAGCTTATTCGTTTTACATAGAATCTTCGATGTTATCCGTCTATCGTATTTTTGGCTGAATTTGGTTCCAATGTCTTTCAATCCATACATCATATATTACCCGTCTGAGGTTTCAAAAAAGATAAACTCGTTGCAATTTTAAAGCGTCGCACTTAACTAATCGTATTCAAATATAGCAGACCCATTTGTCATTTGGGTAAAAGATAGAAAAATAATATTTAAACAGAGCCCTAAGGGGCGGCAATAAATTGACGCAATATGTCTCAACTGAGCACTGCAGCACTGATGCAGCCACCGATAATGGATGAGCGCCCTAATTGAATTTATGGGCGTTAACATAAACCGATACAAGTTATGAGCTGAATTTTAAAATATTTTAAGTCATGTAAATAAATATATATCCGCTGACATTCACGCAGCGCTATCTAGCCTTAATTTAAAGTCTAATATTTTAGGTACTACACAACGTATAAATATACGTATGTATTTTTTTTGTAAATACATACATTTATACATAGAAAACACCCAGACATTACAAACAGACATGTTCATGCACAAATGTTTGTACTGCCGGGATCGAATCCGGAACCCTTGGTTTTGCAGACGACGTCTCAACCGTGACACAAATGGGTCATCAAACCATAAAGCAATATTATATTAAAATATTGAAGAATATTGTTATGTTATAGCAAGCTAACAGGTTATTTAAATTACTTTGCAATCGGGTGGATAGAGGTCACGCGAAAATACGTTTACTTAGCAATATTAAAATGATCGCTAGTCCTTACAACTAAATAACAATAACGTAAACAATAACAAAGGTTTTGTTGTTTCTTGGGCTTTGTTCTTACAACAAGTGAACAGAATCCTTGACACAACTTTTGATTTTCAAATCTAGAATAAAATGATAGAAAGTTTAAACAAAATTTGCGCTTGTTGATTACCTCTGGTTTACCTTCCAGTTACGCTTTTCAAATGTTTTTTCTTCATATACACTGAATCACTGCCATGTGCACCCGAAAAACGGGTTAATTCGTAAAGGACTGAATTTCCAAGTGTGATATGTATCCAGGTCGGGCTCGTCGACGTCGGTGTAAAGAAGATTTGCATAGCACAGTGCAGCTGACAGCACAAAGTGCATGACCGTAAACTGGACATGTTAGGCCTTTGTGCTGCAGGGAATTTGGCAACAGGTTACAAAGCTGGGTTACATAAAAGTACTGGGAGTAGGAATCATATAGTTATCTTGCCCTAAAGTTAAGTAATAACAAAAACCGTGCCTTCTAAAGCACTTTTGGATTGGAGATGAAACTTTCGGTCTCCTATTTGATTATTCACTTGAAGACTTATCGTGGAAAGACATGAAAGTATTTTATTTGTGGGGGCGGTTATCCAACATATTTTTCTTCTCAACGACATTGAAATACTCGACTCTGATGCAATGATATAGATTCGTGATATGCTCAAAAAACAATCGAAAAAGTGTTCCGATGCAGCGACAGCACAATACACATATTTCGAATGAGCGTACATTTACCTAACAAAGAGCCTACAACTGTATTCTCTTGGCGATTCGTTTTTGAGGCATGGATGGCGTATCTACCTTTTATATGTACGAATATCATTGCTCTAATGCAAATTTTCTTCCACCATACGCGATGTCCGCCATATTGGCAGTTGAGAATAATGGCTTATAACTCTATGTTTTTACAACGGTTATTCAACCTTCAATGTCCTAAAGCTTAGAAAAGTACAAAGTGACATTCATTACGATTTCTCTAGAATGTCAAAGCATGACCCTGGATCAAGCAGCGAAACTCAACGCTCGATCATAGTCGAGATCCCTGTTATTATAAACTAATATAAATAAACTACGTATTTTTTCAACGTTAAAATTAATCATTCAACGTGCATGTTTCCACGAAACTAGGCCAAAGTGCAGGCACTGTCGTGAATTTACGGTGCAGTACGAACATTCGTTATTGAAGACGGCTTCATTCCAATCTCTGTAGAGACATAGCGCTGTTAGAGCTTGATTTATGACTGCTAGTTAGGGTTATTTCGTCCGAAGCATGCAAATAGAAATAGAAACATAACTATTAATGTTATTAAACACTTATTCCCTTTATTTTATATTATTCACCCCCCTACTTTACCTAATGTAAATATTTAGTTATTTTAATTCTGATTGTTATCCCATTCCCCCTTTAACCAATTCTTTTGCCCCATGCGCGGAGCACTAACATAATATTATAATAATTAAATTACAAAATAATCTTAAACTAAAAAGAGTACGGACCATGAGTCTGTAGATGTAATTTTATTGATAATAAAAAAAACATAAGGGTTGCTTTAAATAAATACCTATAAAAAAAATTGTTTAACATAAACAATATTTTTATTTTTGCCAAAAGACTAAGTGATCATACTCGCTGGAGATAACTTATCCCATCATCATCATCTCAGCTCTAATTTACGTCCCCATCGAAGGGTACGAGCCTACCCTTTAAGCATGTATGCATGAGTCGTCCACGCGGACCCAGTGCGGATTAGCCAATTTCACGCACAACCTTTAAATCTCTTCACAGGCGTTCACAGGTTTCCTCACGATGTTTTCCTTCACCGTATGATGGTCGGATATACGAACATATAATTTCGAAAATACCTTTCCCCAAAGTCAATAGATATTGTATCCCTATTACCTTCAACTATTGCTTAAAAAAATTAAGATGAACTTGCTATGATTTTAGTTCGATGTTTTACAAGGATGGAATTACAACAATAATTAAAGCAACAATGTTGCCCGTGAAAGCATTCAGAACACAATAAACGGGAACGTCAGTATTTTGCTTGCCACATCTGAAAAACACGCATTGATAACACATACTCTGACCTCTAAAAGCGATCGTGCGGGACGCCTTTGAAAATAAAGGGAACAGGAAAACGTCAGAATTCGCAATTTGTTTATTTAGAAGCAAGATATTGCCTACGTGCCCTATGCCTTTCGAATAAGATGGGGGATTGACTGAGGCTCATTTGTGTGTATTTTTTATTTGGAGATGATTTCTAACGATTTCCCTTGAGACGCCTGTAAAATATAACCAGGTTGACAGTTATTTAAAATGAACAGATAACTCGGAGAAATGTAAATATTGTTGAAGCTGCCTCGAATACGTAATCTATAATACCAAATGATAATTCAATCTCATATATCAATAAATATTTTCGAAGAAACATCACAACTTTTCAGAATTTCTTTATTTTGTTGTGATTAATATGTTAGGGATAGTATTGGCTATTCGAATTATTCGAAGGTTGTGTGTGAAGTCGTCCAATCCGCACAGGGCCCGCGTGGACGACTAAGGCCTTATCACCCTATACGGGTAGGCTCGTGCCCCTCGGTGTGGGGACATTTAATGAGCTGATGATGATGATTCGAAATATTTTAAAATCAAATGTGCTGCCGTTCGGGACATTGAATAAATACTAAATCTTTGCAACCTAAAAATATATAAATGTTATATTTTATATATATATTATATAATATATATAATATATATATTATATTATAATTATTATATATATATATATATATATATATATATATAATAATATATATATATATATATATATATATAATAATATATATATATATATATATATATATATATATATATATATATGCCTATTCATATAGAATTATTATCAATATAATTAAATGTATAAATAGATATTAAAGTTAATAATCCTAACAGGAATTGAGCTGTCTGAGATGTTTACGCGTGGAAGTTTCTAAGCACCCTTTACGATAACTAATTTAGATATTACTGATAGTATGGAGTACCTACCTATCTATTTATTGTAATACTGTATTGTTTCACAGGCTTATGCTTAGTTTGAGGCTAAATGGCTCTATAATAAGTATGTATTCAACATATTTATTACATATTTGTAATTCATACATATATATAATTCATTATCCACTGGTGACAAATTTCTCGACCTTCCCATAAAGGTTCTTGTTTAGGTCCATAAACAGCTTTTATAGCAAATGCTATCAGTAAAGTAATGTAGGTTATTTACTAAGAATTATCCAGTAAGAAACATATTAGAAATCCTTTCATTTTTTTGTTGTGAAATGTAGAATTATACATAATTTTCTTTCACATTAGTATCTCCATTCCGCCCACCAAACGTGTTAATTATCTCAAAATCCTTCACAAGTGTGACTTAATCGTATTTTAATGATACTGTTTAAGAGAATAATGTGCTTATTAAATTTTAATTAAATCTCACACTTTTGTTCTGCTTTGGAGTTAGCAATTTATGAGACGGAGATCCATATAACCTAGGCCCAATACAATTTCGCGAATGTTAAATTACTACAAATAAACTTCCTTAATCGTTAAAATACCAAGGTATCGCTAAGCGTTTAGAATCCTCATTTTTTATTCGCATTGCAAAGCTGTGGAATTCTCGGCCGGCTTTTGTGTTTCGTGATCAATATAATCTTAGGTGTATTTGGTGGTGTTTTTCTAGGTCAGGGTCATCGCCAATGTTTAAAACCAGGAAAGAAAATTACATATAACTATTACATATTTTTTCAATGGAAAGTACTTCTTTGATCTAATTAATGTTTGTCAAGTAAATAACAACTACGTGGTTTAGTTTTCAGTGAGATTAGATCGCTCTTTCTTTTGGTGCGGTGGACTTGTGGTTTAAACTCCATGGGGGAACTCAATATTTTTTAAGGTTGAATGATATAAATTTTACCGTATAAAGTCTCATAAAGTAAATTTCGACGGTCTTTTATAAATTCTATAGTATTCAGATAATTTAAGGTTCACTTTCCTTTGCTCTGCGTCAGGAAATTAGTATGTTTATGACGACCCATTTTGACATCGACGACATTCCGATCCCATCCAGTGAGTTAGGAGTAATCACTTCAAATCGATGAGGCGAGAAATGAAACTCGGCTTTCAACATGCTTCGAGCGCATTCTTTGTAAGACAGCGCTAAGTTAAAGCTTTTACTAGTAAAAAAGTTATAGTAAAGCATCAATCATCTTAATTTTATTCCGAGTTTAGCAGCCGTCTACAAATTGCAGCACCGATTGATAACGGCAAATTAGAATACAATTGTCACCTTTCATACTCATCTTTCGGGTACCGTAAGAAGTTTTACTAGGTGGTACACTCGACTCTGAGTCGTCTAGGTAGGTACCACCGTAGCGCCAGATATCGTCCAGTGGAATACAAGTCCATATTGTGTGTTATAGACTGCAGCTTGTAAAACCACCGAGTTTAAGAAATGTAACATCTGTTGTCTCGGGTGAAGGGCGGTTCGGCATGGGTGGAAAATCATTCCTATTAGTTCTTGGTCTCCTTCAATGCCGTCCAGTAGTAGTAATTTAGCCTGTAAAAGTAAATTGGGCTGCTCCTAGAAGATAGAGGCTGGAAACTTTTTCCTATTCAAAAATAGATATAGCTATAGTTATTTTACAAACTTCTACTCACTTCTGAGTGAGTCCAATTACTTTGGACATCGAAGCACAGCGGTGGTCTTGTTTACATATTTTTTTCTCTTCTATTGTAATACATTTTGTATTGTGTTGCGATGTCTAAAACTAATAAATTATTTCTTTCTTTCATAACAATTTCTTCCGATTCACAAACCTGGAGGTGTTATTCCTACATATAATTGAAGCAAAGTAACGATCTGATTCCACATCACGCGATTTGAGAATAGAATAGTGCGTATATAAGACGCGTATAGGTAAACGCCTACTGAACGTTTCGATTATCACGCAATGCGCAACACATGAAATGCTTTAGCAAAATTATATTCAGATCGTGTTAAATCTTGGTCTTTATTCTAGTTTTGATTTAGGTAAAATAACTGCACTGGCATGCAAAAAAGCAGTGCATACCCTGTGCGTTCTCTCCACTTCTACGTTTATTTAAATAAATTAAAAACTAATACTTGCAATCCCAAATTTTTACCCATCTATAATCCCTATATATAACAGTTATTTTAGTAAATTAAAAGTTTTTCGTTCCGATTAATAACTGATAAATAATTATCACTTACAATAAGTTTGATTTTGTTCTGCATTAGGAATTCCCTAGAAACAATTTATAACTTTTTTGTTAAAAAACGTTTGCCTGGTCAGCTAGTAATTTCATGAAAAGCTGCCGGCCCGTATTACTAATATTCACGCCAAGTTTTCTTCATTACTAGCTAGGTGGTGGACATATTTGCAGGGTCTCATTATAGTAGGTCTACACAGGGCATGTATGGAATAAAATATTGGTAATCTTTCGACAAGCTAGTTTCTTAACGTTTGAGACATTCATATTAAGATTCCTCATTTTTTTCAAATAATGCAAATTATTATAATATCAAAAGTAAGTAATATGTGTAGTTCTAACTATGCACCTATAAGTTACGAAAATAATCATGAATTGAAGTCAGGAAAGGACACATTGATGGAACTAACCGAAGAATAATTATTATGTCAATGCTATAAACATGTACAGCCCAATCTAATTGTTCGTAGATCCTTACTGTCCACATTAAGTATTTAGTGAACGAATGGCTAACTTACTGCGTTTATGTTTGAGGAAAATATATCCCAAACGCCGTTACGAGGACAAGGTTATTTATCTCGTTTAGGGAAGCACAAATGTTATTAGATGTTCTTAGAAAAAGAAACTTTCGCTCCTGCTGTCAACAGTCAATTATTTTTGCTACACAGAACTTCTTTTGGAAGAGTGGAAAATACAAAGACTGTTTACCACATATATTTCGAGTATTTTGGTATTCCAATTGCACTGAACCTAAGTGAGGCTGTCTATTTTATTTTCAATTATTTTTATGACCTATGTGCTGGTAGTTTAGAGGTCAGCTATGATACGAAGTGTTCCTGGTACGATGCACAGGCAATCAATGTGTGCACGAACATGTATGATTGTATTAGTCTGGGTTTTTCTAGTTATAAAATGTATGTATTTAATAAAATGTATATAAGTATTTATGCCCGATGAACCGACGACTTGCAAAAGGTCGCTGCTGGTGACTGAATGAGAAAAGCGGAGAACCAGGATATCTGGCTCAGAATGGGGGATATCTTTGTCCAGTAGTGGCCTGCGATAGGTTGAATAGAGAGAGATCTATTGTTTGGTACCCATAGTACAAAATTCTTGCTTAAATTGTCATTAGTCAGAGATAGAGTGTACGGGAATACCGCAGCTTATGGACTGTTTAATCATAAAACGATGTATATTTAAATATAAACTTTTTTTGGACTTTATTTAAATCTAGTGGATTTTGATGGTAAAAGTGAGAACGCGTAATTTGGTTGATGGTTTTTAGCGAACTGATTTTATATTGATTAATTTATGGTCAAAATTGTGCTGACGCTTATTGATGTACGCGCTTGCCCGTACATAGAGATTGTATGACATTATTCATATATCACTATCCAATTGCCTGTTCTCGCCTTTCTTCTCTCAGGTACAGTATACTTAACTACCTGACCTAATAAAATAAAGCCAATAGGTTACTCATGCGGAGTCCTCTTATATCATCTTCAATGAAAATCTAATGTAAGAAACGTTACGATGACGGTTCCGAGATAACTCGAAATGTGAAAGAGTTCTTTTGAAGTCGGAAATATGTACGAGCCTCGCGGGATCTACGATAAGGTATTCCAGTAAGTTAACGATTTGACACTTACAAAGTCACGAGAGGGCACTTTTGAATATCAGAAAGTCGTTCGAAAACTGACTCCTTGATAAATGTATGTGTATAAACATAATTTTAGATAGCAACGATAATCCTTACAGTAAAACCCCTTTTTGTTATCAATTTATTTATGAACCCATTAATACGCATTGGTTCTGAGTAATGGGTTATGGCCTAATTTTCCCCATAAGTATGCTGTGTGGGAAGGCCTGTGCCCTGCAGTGGGTCATTATAGGCTGATTATGATGGACAGTTTATTTAATTGAATCTTCACAAATAGCAACCATTTCCGGTACTTTTTTATGTTACAAAGTATACATGACGGTCAGGACGCTCACCTGATGGTTAGGCTCGCCTGACCGTGTCAGAGCGGCATGTCAATACCACACTGCGCCCGTCACCCGAGACAACAGATGTTGGGTCCTTTACACCCGGTAATTTTACTAGCTACAGTGCCCTCATTCCGAAACACAAAAGTGCAAAACACTTCTATTTCACGGGAGGATATCTATAACTGCGGTGGTACCTACCTAGACGATTAAATGCTGAGTTAACCACCTAGTTTTATTTATTAAAAACATTCAAATTTATATAAAGCAAATACAAAATTCGCGTAGCTTATGCAGTATATAAACCTTTGTATTTATCTGTGCGGTACATAAACGTTCTCTCTCGTGGGAACAAAAAGGCCTGCTTAACTCGCATCACGCACTCTAGGGGCCCATTCTGAGCTGCAATATAAATTATATGGTGTTTTATTCTTATACAAAGGTACCAATGGGATTTAAGTGAGTATTGATAAGAAGAAGAAGTATAATGTGGTTTCTGGACTTTCTCTGAGAACAACGACGTATTATTTGTTAACTCGGTTCAAATGATTTCTCTTATCATGATAGTAAAAAGTAAGTTAACAAACTGCTACTTTATCTTATTTCTCTGGTTATCCTCTTCTATTCAACCTATCGCAGTCCACTGCTGGACATAGGTTTCCCCCATTTTGCGCCAGATATCCCGGTCCTCCGCTTTTCTCATCCAGCCTCTACCAGCGACCTTTCGCAAGTCGTCGGTCCATCGGGCCGGAGGGTTATCCTCTTCTTTCATTTAAAATATTGCTTCTAGTAGATAAATGTGCATCATTTTCATAAAAAAAAATATTGAATTTTTCTTAATGTAAAATGTACAGTACATCAAGACGCTCGTCTGATGGTGAGTGATAGCGACTAACTACCGATAGACAGTTTTTATTCTCCGTCAATGCCGCACTGCGCCAGATACCTGAAAACAGATGTTAGGTCTCTTATACCGGTAATTTTACTAGCTACAGTGCCCTCATCCACACAAAATACAACCACTCCTGTTTCACGGGACGATATTTAGCACTGCGGTGGTCCCTAGACGACTTTGCATCGAGTCTACCTACCTAGGAAAGTTGTATTTATATGTATATTTACAAAGCTGTTTTTATTCAGACTTATTAAGATGTAGATTATAAGGGTCAACATAGTCTAGGAAGTAAAATAAATTGTACTAATTAAGTCTTTGTGAAGACGGGCAAAATGAGCTTTTTAACGGATCCACAGACGCAAATAGTTTTCACCTAAGTTTAATAAAAACCTAAGTAGTCAACTTAAATTTCTTATCAAGATTTATTCGAAATCCTTTATGGTATCGCTTGAAAATAATTTTGTTCATTTAAACGCTCACTAGAGGAACTATTTATTCTAAACATCATTGTAGGTTCTTTTTGTAAATATTTATATTATAAGCACAGACCAATACAAACAGACATATTCATGTAAATTTTACTCAAGTTTTTGGCATTACATAATTATTTCCATTATGACTCCTACTCTCTATTCAACCTATCGCAGTCCACTGCTGGATAAAGGCCTCCCCCATACTATAAAGCTTTGAATCTCAATCAGAACATTGAGTATCATCATCATCAGCTCATTAAACGTTCCTACCGAGGGGCACGAGCCTGCCCGTATAGAGTGATTAGGCCTTAGTCGTCCACGCGGGCCCAGTGCGGATTGGACGACTTTACACACAACCTTCGAATCTCTTCGCAGGTGTGCATGAAGGTTTCCTCACGATGTTTTCCTTCACCGTATGAGCGTCAGATAACGTACATATATTTTCGAAATTCGGAAGTACATTGGTACGTGTCGGGATTTGAACCTGAGCCCTCCCGGTAGGAAGGCGACAGTCCACACCACTGAGCCTCCGACGCTCTTATGATGCTTACGCTATGATGATGATGATGATGTCTGGAGGGTGCAGGTTCAAATTCTGCCACGAAATGTCTTTTGATATTTTCAAAATTACGGTGACGGAAAACATCGCGAGGAAACCAACGCACGCCTGCGATGAAATTCAGAGGCTCAGAAATCAGCCAATTCTCACCAACGGCGGATCCAGGAGGAGAGTCATGACCCCCCTGAGCTATTTTTAAGTACTATACTAACGTACATAAACAAAATACCTTATAAGTTCTTAACTTGTCTACTACTATGTGACCCGCTCCTGGCGCCAAACCTAGATCCGCCCTTGATCCTCACTGGGTCCGCGTGGACAACTAAGGCTCCCTATACGGGTAAGCTCGTGCCCCTACGACGGGGACGAATAAATGAGCTGATGATGATGAATTGAAATATATACTCGATATGATGGCCTGAGTTATTTAAATGGTTAAGTGTTTTTTACAGTCGTTTAACGACTCACGTATATTGAGCTCAATATTTTATGTTTTTTTTTTGTTTCTATGGCCATTTTTACTGCTTTAGAAGTTGATACTAAACATAAAAGTTGAAAGTGGGTCGTAAAATGGAAGATATGTATGTGCGTTATACTTAGCATTTTAGTGCCCAAACCAGCCCAAAACTTAAACATTAAAAAAAATATTTCAATTTTTTTCGATTAAAGAGAGTTACTCAAATAATGTTATTTAAAAATAACATTTTTATGCGAATAAATGCATTAATTTAGCAGTCATTTGAATATTTTAACTATTTTTAGGAACATATCGAAAAGCCATATTCGGTCATCTATTATTGCACTAAAGGGCTTTTCAATGTTTTGAACTAGTACCTTTCAATTTCTATTAAAATTACTTAAAGATTTTTTAGGGTATTTTAAAATAAAACAGTTTTGTTTTTTGGATAAGTTTTGGGTGTTTTGGAAAGAGCTAAATTTGAGATCAATTTGTGACGTAAATTAGTCCTATTTCTGACTAATAACTTCCTATATTATTTCGCAGCATAGAGCGCCAACAGCTCAGATACATTACTTATTGATACAAATAATTATTATATTATGTAACAGTTATTATGAAGAATAATTTCATAGCATTTTCTATGACGGGTGTTTATTGATTTTAACTTACAAAGAAACCACTTTTTTTAACGGGTCTTAAAATCATTACTTTGTTTTTATCTCCAACTCACTACTAGAAAAAAAAAACAAATACTCATTTATTTCAAACCGTAATAAAGCAAAACTTCATTCCTAGAAATTTTGCCAAAATCCTTGCCAAAAAGTATGGATTTCTGTAGGAAAATTCGTACAACGTAAATAAAACAACATGGCTTGCGTGGAAGTTTCGTAAAAAACCGGTATCGCGTTTCGCAACGTAATAAAAACAGAATGTATAAAATGCGGTGAGCAAACAGCATTTGTGATGGGAGTGCAAAAACTATTGAGCTAAACCTAACCATCAACGTGGAAAGAAAATATAATCAGAATAAAAATATACTTAAACTGGAACTAGTTTTTTGAGCTGTCTTATATTGCTGCTTGCAGAAATTGGGAATGATTTTTGGTATGGAAATTAATCATGAAAAGATTCTGTGGAGGGAAACGATCTATCTACCCATACCTATACTGTGTAGAAAGGCCTGTGCCCTGCAGTGGTCCGTTATTGAATATAGGCTGATGATGATTCCTGCAATGGATTAACCAAACTGAGAGAAATTGTACAAAATTAGCTATTTTTACTATGCGCTCTTCTTGTGTGTATCCAAGACCCGGAGCAAGCAAGAATAAAAATTCAACATTCCAACCACTTTACCAGATATATCATAATCATCGTCTTCATCAGCAGCACCGAAGGCAACGAGCCTACCCGTAACGGGTGTATAGGCCCGTCCACGCGAGCCCAGCCCATTGACCGATTTCACGCATACCCTTGAATCTCTTAGCAGGCGTACGCAGTTTCCCTCACGATGTTTTCCTTCACCGTAAGAGCGTCGGATAAATGTACATATAATTTCGAAAATTTAAAAATACATTAGTACGTGGCGTGATTTCAACCTGCTCCCCCCAGATCGAAAGGCAAAAGTCCACACCACTGAGCCACCGACACGGATAAAGGATATACGACACAATCTACTCTGCATAATATGCAATATATTATATTTATTCGTTAGTAAACTGAAGGTGTAGTTTTATAGTTGAAACCGCTTAGTAGATTAAATTGGGATGCGTGACCTCTTACCTAAAGAAACGAGCCGCATAAAACCTATATACTATATACGCAAGAAGCTTTCGAGAAAATTCGTTTCGTAGAATCCCATAATAGATTGTGTGGTTTTTATTTTTATATCTCATAAACTACCGTGACTGTAATGTTATCTATTGCGTTCGATAGCAATTTGTTTTAAAGGCTTTTTATAACTTTGTAAATAAATGAATAATTGAATCACCGTCATATTTTTTAATCAATTAATTTATTTTTCTGGATGAAGTATTAATATATTTATTGCCAGTTTGATGCTGTTTCTCTGATAAAATACCTTATTATTTTTATTTGTATATTGCAAATAAAACACTATAGGTAAGCAAAGAGCAAATGAACTATTTACTTAAGTAATAAAATAACAAAATGTAGTGTATTTTTCAACGAATAACCTTATAGTTGCATTTACTTATCTACGGGAGTGTTATTTATTTTTTGGATTATATATCTTAATGGCCTTTTTCCAGTAAATTTTACTTTTATAACTGCTAGACAATTAATGTACGAGCGTCAGTGGCACATTGGTGTGCACTGTCACTTTCCGATCTGGAGGGTGCTGGTTCAAATTATTCATCTTTCTGTTGTTCTCTTTCGTTTATTTGTTACGTTTATATGCAATGTAATTTGTGGCCAATAAATGTTTACTTTCTTTCAAATCCCGCCACGGACCATTGTTTATTCGAATATTCGAAATTATATGTACGTTTATCAGAAGCTCTTATGGTGAAGGAGAAACATCGTGAGGAAATCTGCGCACGCCTGCGAAGAGATTCAATGGTTGTTAGTAGTCGACCAATCCGCACTGGACCCGCGTGGACGACTAAGGCATATATACCCTTTACGGGTAAGCTCGTTCCCCAAGGTAGAGACGTGTGATAAGCTGATGATGATGATGGAGAATTAATGTACAATGAATACTGAAGTGTACCCGTATCTGTTGTTAACAAACTGTGGATAAAATGCCAAGGAACACAACCCATTATGTAAGTAGTAGTTAATTGCATTAGCTATCGTATAATTAAAACAAAATGAACCCTTATGTACAACCTTATTCAATTATTATTTTAGGATGTTGCCAAGGACTGTATGACGCCCGAGAGAGCAAACAATCAAGTTTCGGTTCACATAAAAGATACGCTCCAGAAATTTGCTTTCCGCACCAAAAATAATATTTTAGTTGTACGTTTGTTTATTTTCTTAACAAACGGCTACTTGGAAGTTTAATGTTCTGTGTTGTACTTTTATTACTTTAATTCTATTCATATCCATTTATTTCTTGCGTTATGTGATTTACAACATAGGTATAAAGAATACACATGATCCCTGAAACAGCACTGCTATATATTTCATGTAATTATTTTAAAATCTAATACTTATTTGATTACATGGGTAGGTTTTCAAATAAACAAATGAAAATTGGTGTATTTTCAAGTAGAAGGAAGAATAGAAAAAAAAGAAAATCAAATAAACCCATCAATAACATAAGTTAGTTTTAGTATAAGTCATTAAGACTAAAAAACAGAAATGAACATTAATCATCATCATCATCATTTCAGCCCTTGGACGTCCACTGCTAGACATAGGCCTCCTCCAATATTTTCCATACGTACCGACCTGAGGAAATATGCATCCAGCGCTTTACGGTGACCTTAATCAGATCATCCGATCATCTTGTCGGTGGACGTCCTACGCTGCGCTTTCCGGTACGTGGTTTCCACTCAAGAACCTTTCTGTCCCAACGACCGTCGGTTCTCCGGACTATAGGCCCATTGCCATTTTAGCTTGGCGACCCGGCTTCATCAACACTAATTACATACGTTAATTTAGCCTGATCTACAATGCTCAGTTAGATAAAGGCATAATACCCTATACCAAAAGCAAATCCAAGTTATAGGTTCCGAGCAGCGCCCATACATCGACGACCAATTTGGTGTAATGGTTGAGACGTCGACTACTATACCAAGAGTTCTGGGCTCGATCTCCGGGTAATATATCCACTGACAATTACACAGCGCCCACTACCCCAAGTTAAGCGTGAGTCTTTTATTACGGGTACTTAATAACTGATAAACATACTTATATATTTTTTGAGAATACATACATTTTGTACATTGAAAACACCCAGACCAATACAAACAAGGAGTCGTGTGCTCGTTTCCATCATTTCAAGAGATGGCATACAGGCTGTATGATACAGCCCAATCTTCCCATAATTATTTTTGATGGAATGTTCACTGTTGGCCGCAAATGAGACTCGGAATGAGTCCTAGTCCTGCAGTAGGACGCGTTAGGTACATTAACTGATTGTTTAACATAACACAAAAAATGAAATTTGAATAAGTTTGTTTGTGACAACGTTTCACTGTAAGTAATAAAATAATAACATTCCATCACCACGTCGTATCCATTATAAACATGAAATATAATGACAAAGTAACCCTACATTACTTAGACAAACATGCGGACATTACATCTCAACCGGCCAAATGGATGCAAACTTTACCTAATGGTGACCACATTCGTCCATCCCGGATATTATTCCGAGACCCTCGGGTATGGTGTAATTATAAGTGTAGGAAAGGGAGATATATGAGTTGGGATTTCCTTGGCGGTGTTGTATCATGGCATTAATGGGGAGAGGTTTGACGTAACAACTTGAACTAAAGGTATTTGCTTGTTAAAAGTTTGGGCCTAGAGTTTGGTGACGTTGTTATAGACTTTGGTTGGTTGGTTAGCCACTAGAATGATTTAGTTGGCATTGTGATGTTAAGTGGATCCCAAGAAAACTGAAACTTTCTTCATGAAATTTATTATAACGAATCCTTTGTATATATATTCAAATAAGTAAAATGTGTTTGAGAGAAAATCTAGCACTGTCATGTCATAGTTTTTTTTATAAAATTTCTAAAGTATTTCATGGATAAAATTTTGAAATTCAAAAATTTTTGTTGGCATTTAGCATGAACACTATGAATGAAAAAGGTGTAAGGTGTGTTAACTTACATTCACCAAAAGTGGAAAAGGCTGGGATTCTTTACCTGAAAATTAAAATGAAAATACATTAAAATTGGAATAATAATTGATAACTATGTAGTAGACTCGATACTAAGTCGGCTAGCATAGTGGAACCACCGAGTTCATATTTGTGTTTCGGGATGAGGGCTTTATAGCTAGTGAAATTACCGGGAATCTGTTGTCTCGGTTGACGGGTGCAGTGCGGCATTGATGGAGGATAATAACTGTCTTTCAGTTGCTAGTCACCTTCAATGCTGGCTTGTCATATCACTTACCATCAGGTGAGCGTCCTGACCGTCACTTCGTGACTTAAAAGTAAAGATTGATTGAGATTTCAGACATAGTAATTTCTGATATAAAAAAAAGATATAAAAAAATTACGTAGTACACATACAAGCACACATCATTATCATCAGCAGCATAAAGCGTTCCACTGCAGGGTACAGGCCTTCCCGTTCAACAAAAATATGGAAAGAAATACAATAAACTTCCATAGAGATTATAAAATAATACGGACAGACTGTTTTTGGTATACAAAAAGTGTCCCCGAAATGGCTGCTGTTGTATACATATGATGTAATTATACATATTTTTTGTTTACTGTTTTTAAAACTAAGAATTGTTCATTTACATATGATACGTAATTTCTGGATTGTTTTTATTTTGTTCACTACGGGTTTTGCACAATTTCACAACACATGATATTTTTTCCTTACATAATCTATGGCTCTGTTGACAGATGCGCGGCAAATGTCTTCATAATTTGTTGTTTTCCAAACAAAAACTTGTCGAATTTGGACATATTTTTGATGTAAGCGAGAATTCGTCTGAATTTTTCATACGTCCATGATACGAACAAATAATATTGCTTATTACAACCAGAAAACATTATCTACATAAAGTATTATTCACCTCACATAGTCCGAGATATCTGTTTGTTATTTCAAAAGGACAGTCAAAGGCCTTCTCCGGAAATAAACCTGACATCATAGGAAGATAGGCCTGTGATAGATTGAGACAGTTATGACATGTAAAGCTAACATCAACAAGAAACAGCATTAACTGGAATCCTTTTACCATGTGATTATTTGGCATGTAAATGTTGAATAATAATTATTCAGTGACTTTGAAGTGACGTAAAAGAAAACAAGTCGAAATATTTATTATGATTCGACTAAATTAAACAGTTTGTTTTATTTAATGCGAGCAAATCGTGAAGGTTTAAGAAAATACCATAGATTTTTTTTATGTTATAAGTGAACAGGATAGTCTGGTCGTTCACCTAATGGTAAGTGATACGCCAGACCATGACAGAGCAGCATTAAAGGAAACCAACAACTGATAGGCAGTTATTAATCTCCATCAATGTCGCACTGCGCCCGTCACCCGAGACAACAAATGTTAGGTCTCTTATGCCTCTAAACATGGTCTTCTATATAATGTAAAAAAAAGTGAATTTATGGTGTTTCGAGCTGGTACTAAGAAACCTATTCCAGTGCCTCCTGTAAAACTTCTCAATGCAGGACTGGAGAAAGTAACTCAGTTTAAATACCTTGGACACATTGTTACTGAAAATCTTTGTGATAACTGTGATATAGAACGCGAGAGGAGAGCGTTGGCGGTCCGAAGCAACATGCTTGCGCGCAGGTTTGCTAGGTGTACAAGAAAAGTTAAGGTTTCCCTCTTTAAATGGTTTCTTTCTCCTCATATAGGTCCCAACTTCAATGGCTGCCTATTGCCCGTAGAAGGGACTGTCACATTCTCTCCCTCCTTTACTCCATTCTTTCCCACCCTAACACCCCTCTTTATCTTAAAGATCGCTTTATTTTTCACTCAGCAACCTTGGCCCGTGATTTGCGTGCTAGCTCTAAATTGACGCTTGACCTGCCGTCTCATAAAACTGACTTCTACGGAATGTCTTTCACAGTGCGAGCGATCAAGCTGTGGAATGCCTTGCCCGAGGACATTCGTCGTGCACCGTCTCTTGAGACTTTTAAGAGCCGAGTAAAAAAACATTATTTACAATAAATATTTGTGATCTTAGCTTTCCTTTACCTTTTTTTTCCTATGCTGTAAGCTGTCGCTGTCTTTTTCTTCATGTAACTCTGATTGTATTTTTGTATTATCCTATCTTCCATTTAGTTTATGTATATATTTATTATGTATTAATTTATTTATTATTATTTATGTGTAATGTGTACTTAGTTTATGTACTGTTATATTATAAGTTTTTGCACTAGCCCGCTTACCTATAAGTATTTTTCTTTCACCCAAAGGTTGCCTGGAAGAAATTGCTACCTTAGCAATAAGGCCGCCTACATTGTACTCTTTTTTTTTTGTTGTTTCTTGTTGTGTTGTATGCTTTTTTCTTATGTGCAATAAAGAATTTTTATCTTATCTTATCTTTAAAGCATTTTGCCAAACATTTTACACGTGCAGCCTGTGGTGTAACTACTCGCTGAAGACCTTCAACGCTCTTCGTGTGCAGTATAATAACGCCTTCAGGATGCTGATGGGGCTGCCTCGATTCTGCAGTGCATCATCCATGTTCGCTGAAGCTCGTGTGGATAGCTTTCACGCTATCATACGAAAGCGAACTGCTTCAATGCTTGCTAGGATTCGGGAGAGCACCAACAGCATCTTGAAGGTAATCAAGGACCAGCCATCTTGTTCCATCTTTGAGCACTGGGTTCAAATACATTTGCAAGGATCCAGGAACAGGTTCTTTTACTGACAGTTTTGTTTTTATAATTGTAAGTACTAACCATATCTATAAGTTCAATGTTACTAACACAATTATGGATCGAAATTGGTCTGAAATAAATGATTTATTATTATTATATCCGGTAATTTCACTAGCTACAGTGCCCTCACCCCGAAACACAAAAGTGCATAACACTCCTGTTTCACGGGATGATATCTGGCACTGCGGTGGTACCTACCTAGACGACTCAGTATCGAGTCTACCACCTAATAGCACGTGCAACGCGTATAATGGAAAATACGATATATTAATATAATATTAGGTTTCTTTTTTATATGCTTACTTAAAAAAATACAAAATAAGGATATTGCATCACATGTTTAATGCTTTGATTGTGGACTATTATCATAATTAAATAATCAATTAAACAAACAGTTAATTTGATGGCGAGCGGTAACTGTCACCTGGTATTTATGGCATGATGAACAGCCACATTATCCGCCAATTTTACAGCTTCTCAAGTTGTTTGATCTACAGCAGAAAAAGTTCGACAAAGATGACCATTATAATAGGTGTATCTCATGTAAGTCAATAACAAAATTGTTTGACTTCTCCTAGTGATGAGTTACAAGTCAAACCATTTTGTTATTACGACACTATTTAATACATTATATTTGGTCGACCCTACTTAAAAGCTATACGACTAAATATAAGGGTCAACACCCGCAAAACATTAAGCGACCCGGCAGTCCCTTATAAGTTCTTAACATAATTCGAAGTCGGGGTCGCTCATATAATACGCGCAGGGGTGGAGCTAGGTTGAGCCCTTTGACAGCTTTAAGAAAAACACATGCAATAATCGATCTATATGAGTTTTCAAGCAAATAGCCTGTAATATTTTACTGTTACGCTTAGCCCTTCCCGCACAGCACGATTATGAAGAGATTGAACCGTAGCTTATGCGGAATCTATGTGGATTGACGCATTACCATACTTTATTTAGTAGAAATACTATCTTGAAAGATGAAGTAGTTAGAATGGAATCAACTTAGTAGGTTTCTATTGATTCGACTAATACAACTAGATGGTAGGCTGGAAACTAAGTCGTTGACATTAACAGTGACAGATGTCGTCTCGTTAAATAGTTGTTAGCTTTTTAAGTTCTTGTAGTTAAGGTTTTAGTTTTGAGCATCGCTAATTTGGTTTTAACTTAGTCATAGGTGATGACAAGTTGAAGTGGCAGTGGGCTGGTCACGTATGTCGTAGAACCGATGACCGTTGGAGCAGACGAGTTCTGGAGTCGAGACCGCGTCTTGGCAAGCGTACCGTAGGACGCCCTCCGGCCCGATGGACCGACGACTTGCAGAAATGTGGCTGGTGGGATCTGGATGAGAAAAGCGGAGGACCAGGATATCTGGCGCAAAATGGGGGAGATCTATGTCCAGCAGTGGACTGCGATAGGTTGAAGAGAGAGGTGATGACATTTTTTTCTGCTATAATAGGAACATTGGTATAATAATTACTTCGTTAATATTCAAACTCACAGAGGTTTCCTAATTTATTCTAAAACACATTAATTGACTTTTTCAAAACGCTTCATACAAATGGCTATTTAATCAACGTCATGCCTTAGTAGTTATTAAGCATAATTATGAAATTTGTAACGTTGTAAATGTTGCGTAATCAAAATAGTTTTAAAGCAAAAGTTGCCATATATTGTTTGGTTTAATTTTTTGGCTATTAATGTACTTGAAAATTATTGCCCACCTAACTATGAAGACTAATAAAACATAAGTTTTCGAGTTGAGAGTTAACACATCGTTACATTTTAACCCAGATTTGTAATAATATGAAATAGTTCTTACGATTCCAGGAGCCAGTCATCTTACCTATTGTGTCATGTCTAAAATTTTCTGAATTTATTGACAAGCCTAAACTACCAACAAACAATGTTTTTTTTTCCTGTTACATAATAAGCAGCTTCTATAAGTTATCTGATGACTTAACTTACCAAAGGATAACTGCAAATAATCTCAATTATGTCCCAATCTCACAAAACTGACTACGTAGCTGTTCATATATTTTTATGTATGCCATACGCGACACAATGGTTATGATCCCAAAACTATTATTAAGGTTACCTTACCGTTTTCTTTGTTTAACATAGAGCCATATAAAAGTGGAATAGAGTTATTGTTCAGATGAACATAGAAAAACAAGTCTCTTATATACTCAACGGAGCAATAAATAAGCCTGTAACGAACTGTAGGCATTTCGTACAAAGCGTAGCTGAGGCCAAATTTTGACGACAACTATCATTATCATTTCAGCCTTATATTATGTCCACTGCTAAACGAAGGCCTCCCATAATGATTTCCACGTGGGCCGATCCCTAGCAGTTGACATGCATCTGCTACCCGCCACCCTAATCAGGGCGACAACTATATGTACTCTAAATATGCTCGTTAAGTTAATTTGTATTTTATGACTGTGTTCAAGAATAGTTATACACTCTATAAGAGTAATACACAACATTTGAAGTCGGTTAAAAACCGTTTTTAAAAACGTAATTACACGCTTTTATACTAACGAAACGATTCTTCTCTCTTTGTTGCAACACTCCAAACCTGAAGTAGATCCATTGCTATGATAAAACTAACATTACTGTACTTATTTGAATAAATATTTTTAAGTTTGCGTTCGATAATTTAATCAAAGATAAAAGGGCAGCGGTAAAAATCCTATTTATATATCATCTCATTAAAATTTTCAAGACCAATTTCTAAAGAAACACTTGTCAAAAAGCTTCTATAAGCAAAATTACTTTTGGTAAACACCAATTCTAAAACAATAGAACACACTTAGCAAGGGTCTGATGAGGAATTAGGGGAGATTTAATTAAGTGCAGGAAAAGTAGTGTCTCTTAAAAAGGGAATTCGTCCGTGTTCATTGTCCACGTTGAGTAACAATCGTGTGGAATTTGATAGGTTTCTTTTATCATCGTTAATTAAGACGTTGTGTTAGCAAATTAGAATGGTTTTATTGATTAAGTAATATCTAATGGCAATGTCAATGGATGAGATAAGGAAATACGTCTTATTATCACCAATGAGATTGTTTACCAAAACTATATACAAGATTGAATCTCACAAAATAAATCCTTGACGCAGTAACAGACATTCTAAAATGTTATTTCTAAATTGTAATAATCACAATGATAAACGTGAAGTAGGTAATTTAAAGGTTTTAAATTTAAATAAGATTAAACTATTCAAAGAAATGTGTTTGCTGAAGAGAAACCTAAGTCACTGCTGTAATAAAGGCACCATCAACAATTTTCAATGTGGCGGCTTTGGACATTGCGTATTTGTTAGTAGCACGGGCCTCATTCCCTAGTCCGTTCATATAGATACACCATAAACGAAATATAACTAAGAAAATAAATAAAGAAACAAATAACACAAATAGTAATACCGCAAAATCCTCATTAAGGCACGCATGCGCATATATTGGATACAACAACCACTCCACCTTTTAATATCTGCATAGAAACAACTTAAACGTAGCACACGATCTATTCAGTACTGGCAATAAAAGACAAAGATTCCAGTGCGCAGCAAAGAAAAAAGCAAACTTGGATGCTGAAGATTAAGAATTTCCCCCTACAATTTCGCGAGGAGGAGATATTGCGCTGCTACGCAGTGTGATAGGTGTCGTGCTTCGGGCCACATTTAGAAACATGCCTCAGGATTTTTCATGCGGCATTTCGCTAAAACATTTTCTGGTAGTACATAAATTGCAACTCTAGAATTTAAACTTCTTGAAATAACACCCTTAAGTCACTGGCGTAGATGCTAAATTCGCGATTCAACGTTGTCGAATAAGCATTTATTGCAGTTTGTATATACTAGCAACATTATCTATCCTAATATGCGGTTAGTTTGACTCCATTGATATGCGGTGTGAGTTTGAACGGATACGGTTTGAAATCGGAAGGTAATTGTTTCCAAAGGATTCTCTCTCGAGAATTAATGGGTTCAGTTCAGTCGTTATGTCAAGCGTTCGTTTTTTTTGCCTTTTGGTTTTGTTGTGACTCGATAGTTCTCCGTCGGTGCATTCATTACGAGAAAACTTTTAATGAAGAAGGTTTATGCTGTGTAATATTTTTTGAAATCTCGCTGTATTCTTTATTCTCGTTTATACCTTGTTTCTTGTCCTGGATCTTAGTATTGTTTCATTCATTGTTTTTTTCTGAACTTTTCATTTCGTATATCATTGTTGTAGGCTGAAATATTCAAAATAATTTTAAGTTTGAAGACTTGACTTTATATCCTTAAACTTACACTACGTCATTTAGCTTTAAGCTAAAGCTTATGAGAACAATACAACCTTTTTTATTTTAATAATTATGTAGGCATATATAAATACATATATTGGTCAGACTTGCTCGCAATTGAAACATCCAAAAGGTATAAAGTGGGTTTCTCTACCTTTTCAATCGTAATGAAAATCATAAAGTAGTGATGGTATAAAACGACAAGCCTTTTTTCTACATACTGATTATTTATCAGAAATAATGGATCGAGTTAAACATCTGGAAAAAATATATGCAAATATTTTGTTTAGTAAACATAATTGTTTCTTAAAATATTTTATTTACACAAAGAGTAAACACTGAGAGAATATCTTCTGATTTAAAAAAATGGTTTTTATTTTACAGATCATTAAATTTCAATTTGTTCAAAATACATTAATGGCATTTGTTAAGCTGATGCTAAAATATTTATCATTTTTCTATATTTAAGGGTAAATAAGAACAGCCATAACACTAGAGCCCATAATAACGACCCACAAATAAGGTTCATAATCGCGCAAAACTGTTATAACCGAATGTATATTATACGAAGAAAATTGCCGATTCATTTGCTTTCCATATTCACCTGCACGAGAAGGGTGTACATGAAAACATTTTCCTCAACCAAAAGTATACCCTTTTGAAAGAAAATTGCCCAACAATTACTTGTTATCCACATAACGGTATAGAATAAATATTTGCAGTAATAAAATTATAATAACAAAACATGCCACAGACATTATGCAGTAAATACATATTAGGTATGGACACATTTGTAATCAGGCCCACAGGTCCGAAGGTCCCTCAAGGTCAGTCGTGACCGTTAAGGCAGTTATACACTATTTCCTGTGCGTATTTTGTTGTAATCTCAAATGTTGAAATGTACTCATCTTGTACAATAGGCTAACGCCTAATCAATATCTTAAACTTTTTTTAATGTTATAAGTGAACAGGACGGTCAGGACGCTCACCTGATGGTAAGTGATATGCCTGACCATGACAGAGCGGCATTGATAGAGGCCAACAACTGTTATAAAGTTATTATCCTCCATCAATGCCGCTCTGCGCCCGTCACATGATACAACAGATGTTAGGTTTCTTATACCTGGTAATTTTACTAGCTACAGTGCCCTCAACCTGAAACACAAAAGTGCATAACACTCCTTCACGGGACGATATCTGGCACTGCGGTGGTACCTACCTAGACGACTCAGTATCGAATCTACTACATAGTACAACCACCTTGTACAATATGTAGTAATTTGATTGACCGGTTCAGATTTATAATATAAATTTAATGAAAATTAATATACAACATAAATATTTTATTATCGTTGAGTAGTAAAGAAACATATTTATTTAGAATTAGAAATAATATAAATAATAAATAAATAAATAAATATATATCCATTGACACTGACACAGCGCCATCTAGCCCCAAGTTAAGCGTGAAGCCTGTTTTATGGGTACTAAACAACGGATAAATATACTTAAATACATTTTTTTTTCGTAAATACATACATATCATACATAGAAAACACCCAGACCATTACAAACAGACATGTTCATGCACACAAATGTTTGTACTGCCCGGGGATCGAACCCGGAACCCTTGGTGTTGCAGCCGACCTCAACCGCTACACCAAATGGGTCGTCAAATATAAAATGCATGTATACAATAAATATCACAGTCATACCGTTAAGATTGTGCAGGGATTCACAAAAAACACTATTTCTCGCCGGTTTTCTACCTAGTCATGGAAATACTTCCTACCAAAGCATGGATCTCCTACAAATAATTATTTCACCTACCATTTGAATAGTATCTTGTCCTGCGTGATCGCAACAGAACATGCTACGCTCAATAATAAGCATCTTTTATAATTAATGGCCGGGTGTCATCGTAAGCTAAAGCCTTTTTGTTTAGGCCCACATGCTTGGTTATAAGTACACAAGCAGACAAAAATAGCACTTTTTGTCATAGTAATAGGGCTCTGTTTCTATTATTAAACCATGGGAAACACGGTGATCAAGTCGATGATCGATGACTTGATTCTGATAAATTGCCTGCAGAACGGGGACATTGTGTAGGTACGATATACTTGACATGATGCGAGAGTACATTTTCATTGGATTGATGATGCGTTTAAAGTACTTACCGCAGCTGGAAAAAAACTGTATGAAGCCAATTTCTTTGTTGCAGTTGGAAATCAAAGCAGATATATCGTAGTTATGTTTCCCCACTGTAATATTAAACTTTCTCTATTCGAATGAAAACGTAATTAAGACGCTCTCTTAGTCAAAATTATGAACGTTTACGCTATGAGAATTAACTTTTAATTTGGCAGGCAGGACTGAATGCTCAACGTACTCTTCGAAGCATGGAATCATTCAGACTATCAGGTGACTTCACCGGCAATGACTTACCCTTTACCCTTATTTATCTTTTAAAACTAATGTTTTATAATGACAATATCGCAAAACGTGTCTGTTTGTGCTGCTCATAGAATATTAAAAGTTCGTACTGTCTCTGGCTTCTCATAATCTCCGGATAAATTATCATAACTTGGTCTTTAAGCCATCAGACTACAAAGTACCTATTTAAAAGCTTTACAACCGATCCATAAAAGGTTCCAAATTAAAGCTTAGTAGATTTATTAAATATTATTTGTTAGAAAATTTGTATCTTACTAACTTGTTATGGGCGCCTGAGTCCGAAATAACAAATTGAATTGAATTAAGCCACTGAGGCTTTAACAAAAGATTAACTGCGAGGGTGGAAGAATCAATTGAGATTTTACACCCACTTATATACCACCCACCCACAACAATCTTGTATAATATTGATGTCATTAGGTTTAATAGCATCCTAATTTATTTATTATTTTTCGTATTATTATTGTAAGGTATATAAAATGAGTATTTATTATTTAATTTGAAGAAAATAATGGAATTATGATATATGATTTCATGTTAACAAACAATTTATGAAATGTAAATTACTTATGTATACTTTCCAATAGAACACTAAGTTTACCAACAAAATAAAATAAATAGATGACGATAAATGTTGTAAATAATGTATGAAATATAACAATTAACTACAAATTAACTATACATACATAACGTTTCCACATCACCTATGAGCGAGTGATAAAGAAAACACCATGATTTACCGTTAACTAAATTCAATAGCGTTAGCCTTTTCTCCCTTTGGTGTTGTGAAGTCGATTACCCTAATGAGACAATCAACCAATTACGTAAAGACTGATGCGGTATAATGTATTTAGGGCTATCTTTATAACAAAACGTAGGAGGGAAGTCTTAACCCAATTAATGATAATTGACTTAATAATATCAATCAATTACTACAACTTACTAGGTAGTACGCTCGGTGCTGAGTCGTTTTGGTAGGTACCACTGTAGTGCCAGATATCGTCCCGTGAAACAGGAGTGTTATGCACTTTTGTGTTTTGAGGTGAGGGCACTGTAGCTAGTAAAATAACCGGGTAAAAGACCTAATATCTGTTGTCTCGGGTGACCGGCGCAGTGCTGCATTGATGGAGAATTATGACTGGTATCGATTGTTGGTCTTCTTCAATGTCGCTCTGTCAGGGTCAGGCATATCACTTGAAATCAGGTGAGCATCCTGATCGTCCTGAACACCTTGTATAATAAAAACAAAAATGCCACGCAATTCTAATGATACGCTCAATTGATCTGAAATAACGATGTAGTCTTTGTTAATCCTCAATCTCGGTATTTTAATCATTGATATATTCATAGCCTAGGTAAAAAACTACAGAATGACCGTTAGGGAGCCAAATAACACACAAACACTACGCCAAGTTAGCACATCAGATGTCAGTTCGTGACATTTGAATGTCGTAGTCATCGGTGGCTCAATGATGTGGACTGTCGCCTCCTACCGGGAGGGCCGAGGTTCAAATCCCGCTACGTACCAATGTGTTTTGGAATTTTCGAAAACATATGTACGTTATCCGACGCTCTTATGGTAAAGAAAAACATCGTGAGGAAACCTGTGCACGCCTGCGAAGAGATTCAAAGATTCCAACCCGCACTGTATTCTATGTATTATATATAGAAATAATATGCATTAATTTACAAAGAAAGTAGGTTTATCCATTGTGTCTTACTATTGTCTAGTAGATGCTTAGTTTGGGGCTAGATGTAAATGACTAATATTCATATTTACGAGTATAAATACGTTTTTCAAACGTTTATTGAGTAGTGTAGACGCGCCCTTTTAGTTTGTTTGTTCGGGTATTTTGCCTCTAATATTATAAGGGGACGTATTCATTTTGTCCCCGACCCGTTGTTTTGCGCTACAATTTCGTGGGTTATTTTGTTTCAATAAAGGGAATGTTGCTTCCAACATTATTGGGCACAGTTGTTACAGTGAGCTCGCAGAATGCTGTAACTAGCGCGGATATTATCTCGTGTCTCGTTAAGTTAAAGTTCAGATACTCAGATTAAGAAATGTCACGCTGAAATTACTTGAGGGTGACTTTTTATGTGTTCCTTTGTATTTAGTAGGAATTGATATACTGTCTTATATCTATTAATTATTTCGTTTACTTCGTTACTTAGCATATACAGGGTGAATTTGGAATGATTGGCATCGATTCGACTTATACTCATATTATGGAATGTCTTATGCGATCCTAATAGTATAAAGATAATCATACAAGTCTAATAAAATGAATGCCAATATAAATAATATGGCATTGCATTGAGCAAGTCAAATGATATTAAGTCATTTTTTTACTGTAATGTATGTTATTTATATGTAGAGCGTTATGTAAAGCGTCGGTGGCTCAGTGGTGTGGACTGTCGCCTTCCTACCGGGAGGGCTGAGGTTCAAATCCCGACACGTACCAATGTATTTTCGAATTTTCGAAAATATATGTACGTTATCCGACGCTCTTACGGTGAAGGAAAACATCGTGAGGAAACCTTCATGCACGCCTGCGAAGAGATTCGAAGGTTGTGTGTGAAGTCGTCCAATCCGCACTGGGCCCGCGTGTACGACTAAGGCCTAATTACCCTATACGGGTAGGCTCGTGCCCCTCGGTGGGGACTTTTAATGAGCTGATGATGATGATGATGAATGTATGTTATTGATCAATCGAAAAGTGTTTGACATGATTTCTGGGTTTATAAATATTTGATTTTTGTGTCAACAGATTTGCTGAATATTTAGGAGATACACTTTGAATCATGAGTCTTGTCTTATTAAAAAAAGTGTTACCGATTTCTCCCTGTATACTTATTTTGCTCTCACGAAATTCACACAAAGGCTTTGTTCCACTCCGGTTTTCTGTGAGGTCATTTCTGCACTCGTATAGTGCATTTTACTTGGATAGGTTTGAATGTTTCCTTTGTATAATTGCTATATTTTTTGTCTCAATACTTGTGATGATATTATTCAACATTGCAGAAACCTTATGCAATGCTTCAATATGAGTATGTTTTAAATCTAAGTTTTAAAATCTCTACAGCCTCATTATTAAATCTATTTGTAAAGATATGTATTAAATGTAAAGTCAGATTACGCAATAAATTAACTGCACACACCACAACTAAACTAAATTCATATTTTATTTTTAATATTCTAACATGGTTATGGGAATAGCCTTTATTTCCATAGTATAAGGTTTTTATTTATAAGCGAATACGAACTTTCATGGATTCACATTAATCGCCTTTTAATCTGCGCTACCAGCATAATATGTGACTTAGAATATAACCTGGCTATAAGCATTTCTAAACACGTAAAAGGCGTAAATTTCCAAACACTTCACTTACTGTTCTCACTTAGTTTATCTTCGACTATTATTTTTGTACGTGAGACCTTGTGTTTAAGATAACTCCTGGTTATTTATTACTATTAGAACATTTTGCTGATAAAATAACTGCTTAATTATTTTTTATAAAGTTAGATGTTTGTTGGTGTCAACATTTATTTTGCTTTTTGTGTCATACCATCTCAATAGTCATAAAGTCTACTGCTAAACGAACGCTTGACTGAATGACTCCACGCAGACCAATCATTTGCAGTCAACATTCATCGGCTATTTTAACAAGAGGCGGCCTACGTTTGCTTTTTCGATTAGTGGACGCTACTTGATAATTTGATTCAATGTCGGATTGGATGTATTTTGTATAAACATATTACCAATTGATAAGTAGTTAATGGAATATTACTCGATCAATGCGCTTGATCTTTATAAGTTGATAAGAACGAATTTATGACAGCTCTTATTTGACATATAAAGCGGTTCTTCGTAAGTTAACATAGAATTCGAAAACAGTTTTACATTTAACATTGATCTCGAAGGAAAATCTTTGTTAGTATTCAAAGTACTCTTTCCTGGAGTGAACCTTATTGTGGAAGTATTTTCAGTGACAATGGAATACATTTTATAGTAGCCTAGTCTACATACTAACAAAGAACCAATTATTTAGCCTCTTGTTATCTTAGTAGCCTGTCTTGTAGTCAATGAAGAAAGGAATGTAGTTAACTTTATAGTCTCGACTGAGCAAAAGCTCTTCATTTCAACTCAGCTCTTCAGTTTAAGTGATAGCTATCGAAAGCTAACTATTAAGCTGTGAAACGACGATTGTATAAGTGGTTTGAGACCTAGTCTGCAACGTCCGTAGTTTGAAATTCGTGTCAATTTTTGGATTGAAAAGTTTCACCTGCTTATGTTAGTTACTTTTTGAGTGTTTAAAATAATAAGAGTTCGGTATTTGATTTGAAAAATGATGATTAATAATTTGATGAAGTCAAATTTGTAAGATAAAGCTTTGTACAGATTTAAAAATAATCTTTGCAAATATAAAACACAGCAAGTTTACTCTCGGCCACCAACCCGTATCTCAAACTTAATTCCTAGGTATAATCTACAATGCAAAGATCTCAATCTTTGTATTCTAGTAAGATAGCAAAATCTTTTGTGCCGTCGCGCGATTCACACTAAAAGGCTTTTCATTCACTAGACCCAGCCTCCCGGTACCAACCCAAATACATCTCCAACAGGACCGGCCCTAACGTAATTACTTGGATATTTCACGACTGACCCCTTGGTATATGGTTAAATAAAAAATATAGTCTTTCATTCTAGTGTTGAACAGTGCGCGGTATAGATAATTATTTATTGCACAAAACAAATTAAACACTTAACAAGATTCTGCACAGGAAAAAAAGTACAATTGGCGGCCTAATTACTAAATAGTAATTTCTTCCAGACAAACATATAATGGGAGAGGACAATTGAAAGAAGGTGTATGAATACATATCAACAAGAATTATTATTAAGGTATTTTTGAGCATTTCAAATATTTCATATTAATTCAACTGATATATTAAACAGATTGTAAATGCAATCCCACAAAAGTATACGAAATTACTTATTTAATTGTGTATACTTTTATGGGATTGCATGTGTCCTGCACATTTAGATAAATATAAGATACATTTAGTTATATTCAACTAAACCAATTTGTATGATAACCGACCGTGAGTACCATGATTTTAGTTTATTTTCAATTTAGTTAACATAAATAGTTATACTTAAGGATAAGATTAGAAATGATTTAATTCGTAAGAGAACTAAAGTTACCGAAATAGCCCGCCGGAGCAAGTTGAAGTGGAAGTGGGCTGGTCACGTATGTCGCAGAACCGATGGCCGTTGGAGCAGACGAGTTCTGGAGTGGAGACCGCGTCTTGGCATGCGTAGCGTAGGACGCCCTCCGGCCCGATGGACCGACGACTTGCGAAAGGTCGCTGGTGGAAGCTGGACGAAAGGCGGAGGACCGGGATGTCTGGCGCAAAATGGGGTGATCTATGTCCAGCAGTGGACTGCAATAGGTTGAAGAGAGAAATAGTTATACTTAGGTTAATCACAGTCAATAACCAGAAATACGATCAATATAAACATAGGCTATGTCTAGCTAAAACAAAATGTAATTACATTTTATGCTTAGGATATATCAAAAAGCCTTGTTAACTGAGTGCCAGAATTGTTTCTTAATGTTTATCCAAAGATTCATATCACAGTAATGTACAAAGTCAGGCTAGTTTACAAACATGTACTACGCCATCTATCATCTGTAATCTCGCGATTATCTTGCGTGAGTTTACGCTATATGTATATCAAGTTTGATAGATAATTATGTATGTGGATATATGCGTATACACGTATGTATACAATACATTTTCTAAAAAACTTCAACTGGTATTATGTTAACTTGTTACTTCCTAATCAGGCAGTTATAAAAGGTTTTCGATTATTAAATCCTTCTGACCAGACACGTTTGTTACCTGCGAAGAATTCAAAATTAACTAATCTTTCTGCATATATTTTTGCCTGAATTACTAATATCTGTAAAGTTTTTTTTGAATCTAGTAATATCCTAGATCATGATGAATATATCAAAATTACCTAATTAAACGCCGCATCATTATTTTAACCGAATCAAGCTATTTAAGAAAATGCATAATCATAAAATTTTTGTATCGTAGAATATTTTTCCTCTAATATCCATGGTATGTTATATTGTAGGTACATAGATGTGTTACTACTCGTTAATAAATAATATCTTATACTATATAACTGTATTATTTTAGTTTCCTTATCCAACATAAGTTTTGATATATCTTACATTTAAGTTGGGCAGTTCATTCCGGTTTAACGTACATATAACATAATACACATAATTTATTGCTAATGGTTAAGTTTTACCTTAAAGTATATCTTAACTATGACTAAGTTAGTAACGTTTATTGTAAGTTGGTTACCTGATATATACGAGGTATATAACTAGGGACTAGGCAACACGTATAGATAATAAATTATATGTGTATTCAATTGAATGGGAAATATTTATTTTATATGAGTTTTTTTAGTTAGTTCTGGGGGTTACCGCCACCTCTTAAAACAGTGTTACATTAATATCATTTATCACATAATGAAAATATGGATGGAAAAGAAAGAAGCAATGTGTATAATTAGCAATGATAAACTTTCTTAGCTAGTTTTAGTATACGAGAACTCTACACTTCACTTATTTTGAGTTCCGATGAGCTATCTTGTTGCAAATATTTTATGTTCGTTAAAAAGTGATTTTACTCGCGAAATCTAAAAAATATAGGTTAGTTCATAGCCATTAAAGAAGCTTTATATATAAAGTCAATTTAAAATACAAATTATCGAAAAAATCCGAAAGCAGTCCAAAAAGTGGAGCAAAAGTTTCCGCCAAAAAGGCGCCTGAACAAAACTTGTTCACTGTACAAGTTTTACTCAAAATCCAGTTGTGTAAAAACTGACTACAAACAAAAACATACTGGCACTTGAAAACTTTCCCTGTGCACTTCTGCCGAAACTTTTAGCAAGAGGTGCATTGAAATATTATTTACATTTCAATCCTTACATTTGAATACAAATAACTCTGAAATAGGTGTATTTTGTATTAAAAAATTTGACGGAATGTTGTTATGGTCTTTCTTTTTATCTTTTATCACCAATTTTTTATTGTTCATTTCATTTTATTTTAAATCTTCCTTTTAGACAATCAGTCATGATTACTAGGTGGTAGACTCGATACTGAGTCGTCTATGTAAAGTGCACTACCTGATATTGTCCCATGAAACAGGAGCATTATGCACTTTTGTGTTTCGAGATGAGGGCACTGTAGCTAATGAAATAACCAGGTATAAGACCTAGCATATGTGGTGTCTGGTGTCGGGCGCAGTACGGCATTGATGGAGAAAAATAAGTGTTTAGTTGTTGGTCTCCTTCAATGCTGCTCTATCATGGTCAGGCGTATCACTTACCATTAGGTGAGCGTCCTGATCGTACTGTTCACTTAACGTAACACAAAAAGAAAATCTGCTGTCACCACACAGCCAATATTTATAATCCTTACATCTTAAATCTTTGAACGCCAATGACCTCTAAAGGCGACAGAAACAATAGATTTGGTATTGTGTTTTGATTCCTGGCGTACCTGTATTCCTGGCATATTCCTGGGGTTAACATACGTAAACGGAGATTACATACTATTCATAAAATCCACCAGTCTTTTAGAAATTATTATCAGTTAATAAAAAACCAGAAGCAGTTACTATTTGTTGTAGTTTAATGCAAAACAAAAACACATATTCTTGTAATAAAATTTCATTCATTCATTAACTTCTTGCTACCGGTACAAAAGAAATGTTTCGGTGCTTACGAACCGTTGTGGGGTGCATTTAGTTGGGTCTAAAGTGTACTATGGAGGCCGGCGACCGGTTAACTGGCCCTTTGAGCCTTCCCTTTCTAACTTTTAAGACGGTTTCTCCTCGAGCCTCAAAACAAAGCAGGAAAAGTGTTAAATACGTACGCACTTTTGCGAAAATGCCTTTCTGTTCCGGGCTTTTAGTCGAGGCAAGGTTCATAGCTGGTTAATCATTAAGCTTAGCGAGAAGCAGAATTAGACGCCTTTGTTAATAGCAATGAAAGCCTGGTTCTTAGTATAGCCTTTGTACATTAAATGTCCTAAGAATAATGCTACACAATATTTTGTTAAAATAGGTTAGGCGTGGTTATTTATTCAAATAAAATGTGTCTGTTTTAATTTTAAAATACAAAATTATATTTCAATGTTAATATTTATACAGTAGGTACCAGGGGGGCTACTGCTATTTCTTAAAACAGTGTTACAATAATATTAATTCGTCTTTTCTGGTACAAAAATGCTGACGTATCATTATAACAATACTGTTTTAAGAGATTGCGGTAACCCTCATGAATCAAAATATTATGGAGTTAAATAAGCCAACGAAGTAATAGTAGTATTTTTGTAATAATTTTCTTAAATCGCTATTCAACGTTGTTTTAATTAATGTCAAATGAATTTTATCATATTTCACACCACTCTGAGCTTGACTTACAGAAAATATATTGAAAAAACGTGTCATTTCTACAAAACCATAACTTACGCGTGCCATATGTACCAAATATAAAAGTTGCCAAATAAACTTTCGTGATAAACTTATCTAATGCTTTTACTGATATAAGAGCCCATTACGGTTGTATTTTTACAGTTTACCAAGGACATAAATACGTAACACATTTAGTGTCGCTATAAATAACTGAAGACGTAGATGTTATCGAGATCCCTTGCGATGTTTACGATCTATCGATGTTTTTGTCATTAATTCATTAAAAACACAGCCTTGATTGAGTTAGTGAAACGCGATAAAACTCTGCGGTTGCCGTAAACGTATAAAGAAGATAAGATCTGTTGTGCTCTATACGATTGACTTTTGTTTTTCTGTCTTGGCTTAGTACAAATGTGGTGAATTATGAGTACTAATGCGCGGCGAATATTTCGTAGACGAAAGTTTTTATTGTTATACTTTGATTAAATAATTAATATCATAATATTTCTAGTAGACTGAATACTGAGAACAGATGTCGTCCCGTGAAAGTGCAGATTTTGTAAGATCTAACATCCGTCGTCTCGGGTGACAGGCGTAGGGCGGTGTTGACGAAGACCAGTCACTTTAAACAGTAACGAGTTTCCTTCAATACTGCTCGTCTGATCAGGCATGTCAATTATCATCAGGTGAGTGAATGACGACCCGATAATTTTATGCATAAAATAATATATGATTTTTTTTTTGGAGAATGTTCACCTACTTTTTGTATTTTGGTATTTGATGTAGAAATTTTATGATGCTTAAGGTCACCTGGGTAAGTCAAATTATTAATCAGTTGAGCCGTTAGTTCATTTGCCTCCTATCGCATCAAACAAATTCGGGCGGTAGTTATTAGCAAAAAGCATTTCACTTTGGGCCCGTATGGTGAAATACTCTCTCCATAGTAATCATGTATCAGAGGAATCCTTGTAGTGAGACGTTAGTTGGTTCTTTGACTGTGAACCCTGCTTAAAACTAAATATTTTTAGTTGGTGATTTCCTTTGCAGCTTTAAAACTGAAATAATAGCTTCCAGCTATGCGGGAGGTTTTTGTTCTACAGACGTTATCATAGCTGTAATAGTACCAATAAATTTACTTTATTTTAGTATTTCCAGTATACAAAAGGGTTTACAAAATATTTTGTTGGTTAACGTATCTATCTAAATATATGAATAAAATCCACTGACATTCACACAGCGTCATTTCTCCCAAAGTAAGCGTGAATCTTGTAGTATAGGTTCTAAATAACGGATAAGCATACTTATATATTTTTTTAAATACATACATATCATACATAGAAAGCACCCAGATCGATACAAAAAGTTTGTACTGCCCGGGAATCGAACCCGGAACCCTTGGTGTAATAGCCACGTTCAACCGGGTCGGCAAATTACACCAAATGGTCGTCGTGAATATAATAACATATATATCTGAAATATAATACACTCCCTACACCCAGCGGTGTTTTAAATCCACTCAAAATATCAATTACAAGGGGCTTTAACTGAAAATTAAACAATCACAGAAGCGGAACTCCATTTCGCTAATTAGCCTCATCTCAAAACGATAACGTAATGCGACGCTTAATTCAAAAGTAAACAGATAATTTCTCGCCTTAAGTCTAACAAATGGACATAGATATAAGCGACGAACGGATTTAATACGCAATTAAGTTGAAGAGATACGAGCAACTCGTGTTTGGCGACAAACGTCGCTCGCGCAACAATGAGCAACGTTATTCGTTGGATAATAACCCCTGCGAAGCATTCGGCTTCGAAAAGTTGAACAGGCACATTTGTAGGGAAGTTTCACGTCTTACTACTTACTCATACAAATCTTGGCGAGTTTGACATTTGTTAATCCTCAGTTGTTTGAAGTTAATATTAAAGCTGTGATCTGATATCGTTGATATGATTTTAAGTATTTTGTTGTTTGCGTAGACTCATCCTGGAAAAAAAAAATTCTCTCACTCTCACTCTTTCTTCATCCCGTCGTAGTTCACAGCTAGACAAAGTTCTCCCCCATTTTGCGCCAGATATCCCGGTCTCCGCTTTTCTAATCCAGCCTCCACCAGCGACCTTTCGCACGTCGTCGGTCCATCGGGCCGGAGAGCGGCCTACGCTTATCATATTTACACAAAATCATTTATTGGTTTTAATTATTGCTATCTCGCTTGTGATTGTATTGAAATTTTCAGTATTACAATTTCATTAATTTTAAGTTAAAGTAAATATGTAATAATCAAGTCTTCTGAGATTTGGGAGGAGGGCATTGTACCCGTATAGGGTTATTAGGCCTTAGTCGTCCACGCGGGCCCAGTGCGGATTGGACGACTTCACACACAATCTTCGGATCTCTTCGCAGGCGTGCATGAAGGTTTCTTCACGATGTTTTCCTTCACCGTAAGAGCGTTGGATAACGTACATATATTTTCGAAAGTTCGAAAACACATTGGTACGTGGCGGGATTTGAACCTCAGCCCTCACGGTAGGAAGGCGACAGTCCGCACCATTGAGCCACTGACGCTCCACGCTCCGAGGGCAGCGTTAGTAGGAAATAATCGGTAATTATTAATTTTTTGTGTAAATATTCAATTTATTTAAATGAATAACACTCGAAATTCATTATTATTATTTTTTATCATTTTGTACTTTATTACAAAACCGTCGAAAAAAAATATGATAGGTGGCAACTGTCACCTATTTATAAGCTAAAAATTCTACAAGAAGTTGGTTTTGATGGGAAATTGGCTTTACTCAAATTTACACTTGTATTTCATTATCCCTGCGTAATACCCATACTTAGTGATTGCAGGCATTTTGGCGAATGCACGAATAGCTATTACAATTTCAGCGTTGCATATACTAAAGTGCTCTTTATAACAGTCGTTAGTCTTTGTACTGGTTCGTTATTAAACATTAAGCTATTTGGAACTTTGTGTTCCAATGTTGTTATCACTCTATTTTACATTTATGTTATGAAAATGGGATATTTATCTGAACATGTATAGTAGCTTTGCCAAAATCATTTGAATTCGGATGGACGGACAGACGATTTAGCTGAAATAGATTGGCATACGTCTCTCTTTATTTAGAACGTTTGTGACTTTAAATAAATGTTAAGTTTTATCGTCACATATTCATGTGATGTTTAATCGTTTTCGTCTAATATGGGATCGCATTACTTGCCTGTATTCTGAAACGAGACTCAAGCGTTGATCTCTAAATAGAGATAGACTGGGATAGCGCTATATACGATAAGTATCGACATCCCTTTCTAACTCTTTTTAAGTAAACAAAACTCTATTTTATTATATTTAGCATTTATTTCTTTTCGAGGCAATTTTACGTAGCTTTTTTGATAACATATTATTTGGATTAGCTAGTCACTCCAAGAAAACTTTTTTAATTTTGCCAACCTGAAGTCTGTGCACAACATGAAGAGATGAATCCAAAAGACTGATATATAAAGTCCAATATTATATTACTAGCTAATATGAGTGCGCCGTTTCTGTCAATTTCTTTTTTTTATAATAGACCTTAAAAGGCTTCGATTTCTCGTATAAGCGATGTTAGCCAATGAAACATTAACAAATCAGAACTCTGGGCAACACTAGATACAGTTGATTGCCTAGTCCATTATTTCCATACCTACTCGTATCTGAGGTATGGCACTAAGACATTATGTACTGATATAATACTCCAAATAAAATCCAAAAGTCATGTATATTTTTGGAACTAGTTGTTCTCCGCGGTATTACCTGCGGAATAAGATCATATTATATCGCAGTTTTATTTATTTATTGTTTTTTATTTGACATTAGCTATTCCCCGCGTTATGAGATTGTATTCTCCTGCAGAAAAACAACCGAAAGCGCGCAGCTCACGCGACGCACATCCGCCGCTCGGTAAGAAAATGTGAAGTTTTTCTAAAATAAATGTAGGCTATTTTTACCCTTATTACATCAGCTGCAAAAAAGTCCAGTTCGAATCGGTCCAACCGCTTCAGAGATTTTCCAAAACAAACAGAAAGGCTAAAATTTTAAAATAAAAAAGATTACCATGTATATATTCATCATATCATATGCATGTAATAAAAATGTTTATTTCAATATTGCAAGCAGACACTCCAATTTGATTTTTATGTAATAGATAAAATGAAATTTATATTTATCCATACATTTAACCGGTAAATACTATCATTGGCACTAAAACTTCAATAAATACTGTTTGCAATTCTATTTTACTATGCGGGAATAGGACATTTAACTGAATATATGGGTACGTATAGAGATTTGCTAAATCCTATGAAAATTTCGTCGCCCTATCTCAGTTAGGGGTGGTAATATTTTTCTTGAGAGACGTCTTGAAAATCCTTGCACAGTAATAAACTATAATGCAAGTAAGAATGGAATATGCACGAACACGGACAAAAAGTAAAGCCTAAATGATAATGAAGTCTGTTTAAAAAACTTTTTTATAAAAACTTTTTTGTAAAACTATAAGAAACCTTTTTACCGATGTAAATAATTTCCATCATCATCAGCTCATTAAACGTCCCCACTGAGGGGCACGAGCCTACCCGTATATAGTTATTCCATTTGTATAATCTTAATTCTTCAGACATACACTTCAGCATTCCTAAAAACATGATTACGATGTGAGCAAACATTGTTAGTAGTTTAGGATGGGATGTAAGAGACTTTGTATAATTTATTTTTTGGGATTCAAGCAAATCACCCGCACATGGTGCACTCTGGCGAACAGAACTTTGGCAACCCGCCAATGTGTACTGGAAGGACGCGTTAAGGGTCGAAAGCCTCATAAAAATCATGTTAAAAATCAACGGGAAGGCTTACACAGATTAACAGAGGTAACTTGACAATAAAAGTAATTTATATATTAAAATTATTATTGATTGTCTAAGCTTATCTAGTTAAAGTAAAATAGCCGACAAGCAACTCAGCTACGCTTAGAATGACCATACTGTGTTGTAGCTAGCGTGCTATTTGTTTGAACACAATTCCACGTTGAACTAAAACTGCCCGTTTCAGCCATTTCGACTTACATCAGAAGATGGTGTTCAAATGCGGATGGCCGGGTTTGTTTTAATGCGTCTCTATCCAGACCAACTTACAGATAGCGCCATAATAGAATAAACAGAGATTTTATAAATAAATATCCACTGCCATTCACACAGCACCATTTAGCCCCAAGCTAAGCATGAAGCCTGTACTATGGGTAATAAACAACGGATAAACATACTTATATACATTTTTTTTTGTAAATATATACATATTATATATAGAAAACACCCAGACAACAAACAGACATGTACACAAATGTTGGTACTGCCCGGGGATCGAGCCCGGAACCCTTGGTGTAAGAGCCGATATTTCAACCACGAACACCATATGCGTCGTCAATACGCGTACCAAGAGTTTGATTAAAGGAGCATCGGTGGATCATTGGTGTAGGATATTGCCTTCCGGTCTGGAGGGTGCAGTTTCAAATTCCGCCACGTACCATCATCAGCAGTACATATCATCAGCAGCTTATTTAAATATGTCTTTACTGAGGGGCATGATCCTACACGTATAGGATATACAGGCCTTAGTCGTCCACGCGGCCCAGTGCGGATTGTCCGATTTCACGCACAACCTTTGAATCTCTTCGCAGGCTTCTTCACAATATTTTTCTTCATCGAAAGAGCGTTGGATAACGTACATAAAATTTCAAAAATTCAAAAGTTCAGAAACTATCTATATTTTATCTACACAAAAATGCGAAATTCAATCAAAAATAATATTGTCAACATTTTGAATTAGGATGTATTAGAATATCAAATAATATCATGTTATCTAAAATACGTTATTGAAATACGCACTCCTAAATAAATTCCCGTACGTTTTTTGTATGCAAAATATAACGCACGAATGAATTATATTTTATTAGAAAATAAATTTGTTCAAACAATTCATTTTGCGAGCGTTTTATGTTATTGGTTGAATTTCCCGATACCTTGTTACCATTTTATACTCTTTTTTGTATTACTGTCCGTTCGTTAGGTATACTGCTTTACCCATAATAATAGGACTGGAGTTTCCATACCTAGTTACAAACAAAGATTTGATTTGGATGTTTCTATTTTTATCATGTTACAGATACAGCATACAATTAACCCTATCCAAAAAACATCTAGTTAAATAAAATATAATATGCCATAATATGGCTAGCCAATGTTTTGTAAAAACATTTTTTTTATATTATAAGTGACCATACAGGACGGTCTGGACGCTCACCTGATGGTATGTGATACGCCAGACCATGACAGAGTGGCATTAAAGGAGACCAACATCTGATAGACAGTTGTTATCCTCTATCAATGCCGCACTGCGCCCGTCACCCGAGAAAACAGATGTTAGGTCTCTTATCCCCAGTAATTTCACTAACTACAGTGCCCTCATCCCGAAACACAAAAGTGCATAACACTCCTGTTTCACGGTTAGATATCTGGCACTGCGGTGGTACCTACCTAGACGACTCAGTATCGAGTCTTCCACCTAGTAATAAAGGTAATAATAGGATCACTGCTAGTTAAAAATTTCGTCCACTTTGTATATATAATTCGTCCTCTACTGTGATTTTCTAGCAACTATGTAAATTAAATACACTACTAACTTGATTAACAAGTCACAACCCCAAAATTCCAGCACTTTACTAGGTGGTAGACTCGTTACTACCACCTAGGTAGGTACCACCGCGTTGCCTAATATCGTCCTGTGAAATAGAAGTGTTTTGCACTTTTGTGTTTTGGGATGAGAACACTGTAGCTAGTAAATTTACCGGGTATATTATACATAATATTTGTCGTCTTAGGTGACGGGTGCTAAGCAAAATCATGATAGATATTATAATCATTATTATGTAGAGGGTACAGATTAAAATCCCGCCATGTTTCAATGTCTTTTAGAATTTTTGAAATTATATGTACGTTTATCCGACGCTCTTACGGTGAAGTAAAACATTGCTAGGAAACCTGCACACGCCTGCGAAGAGATTCAAAGGTTCTTTCGTGAAGTCGGCCAATGCGCACTAGGCCCGCGTAAACGAATAAGGCCTATAACTAATCTAACTCCATAAGGGTAGGCTCTGGCCCCTTGGTGACGCAATGGACGATAACTAGCCGTTAAAAATATGTTAGCTAATATTTTAACGTCTTTAGAAATATGTTCATAAAATTAAATGTAGTCGACATTTTTAAAAAAGAATATTAAACTAAGTAATTTATTTGAATAATTATAAATACCACCGAAATAAATAAATGTCCATAGATATAAAAACTCTGTGCGAACGCTTAAGGTAATAGCGTTTGTTTGGTTGTCGGCTTAGGATTGTGAAGATTTATACGCGGGACATTCTTGTAGTTATATTTTGGTTTTAGTAATATTGAATCTTTATAGTTTTAATATTTTTTTTACATAAATTATGAAACATATATTATGTTTCATAATGATGACGCAAAAAATTCAGCAAAGAACGGTTCAAAGTACTGTTTTACTTTTGAGACTCGATTTAGATCCTTTTAGCGCATTTTATAATTATTACACCACACAACATCCCAAAGTGGTCATATTCAAAGCAGGCTAAGCTTAAATTATTGGAACATCCGCATGTTTATATCGCATATCCGAATCCTGTGGTCAGCTTGAAATTCGCAATCAATTATTAATACCGACGAATTTGCAACAATGACCGTAACCAGGGTTGCTAACCCCCGAAACGAAATTCCTCTTACTCAAGCAGCTAATAATCTTGTACTTTGACTTTCTAATCGTACATCTAAAAAAACGCTTTTACCAATAAAATACTTAATAAAATAAACATTTATTTCCTTCTTACTAAAAAAAACATCACTTTTTTTTGTATCAGACACACTACATCGAAAACAAAGTAAGTACACGGTTGCTATTAAATCAAAACCAATATTAAACAATGCATTGAAAAAACAAATATTACACAATACATTAAAAAAGTCACAGTTCAAATATATGCGCCATGTGTGTCGCAGGGATACAAAAACTTTGTGATATAGACGATTCATGCGGAGAACAAAATGTTTATTAATCGGGGTTTTCCTGAATGACATAGCTATTATAGTCTACAGACAATGGTCACCTAAAGGCGACCAATGGATTTCTATTGTATAAAAGTTCAAGTTTCGATGGATGCCATTAGTTTTTAATATGTAATATGGTCATATTACAAAATCTCGTACATAATTGTACGAGGTTGATAGTGTCCTCGTATCACGAACGGAAGACCACAAATCTCGTATTTGTACGAGGAACCGCGTACGTTTGGCAACCCTGGCCGTAACACACCAAAAACGATCCGTCCAAGTTGTGCTATTGTACAAAACTTGGTAACATGTAGTCAATAATAAACGTTATTCGGTAAGTTGAGAACAGTATTGTTCACAAGAAAATGCCTCGCAATTGTGGTAAATGAACACGTTTCTCATGATATACGATTTATACTGAATTGCTTCACGCTCGAACAATCACACAAAGTGGGGGTTTCTTTTTAATGAACCATACAATGCGCAAACTTTCCGGGCTAATACTCGTAGTAAGAACACAAAGTAAATGCACTTATTATTATTATTATACATATATCTTATCTTATTATTATAAATACACTTATTTAGTCCTTCATATTGTAGGAACGTCGCGGCTCATTGGTGTGGACTGTTGCCTTCCGATCTGTAGGGCGCAGGTTCTTATCCCACGACGTACCAATGTATTTTCGGTTTTTATACCGTTGCAATATTTTTTAAATTTTAGTTTAATTTCAAGGTAAATATTTTAAGGTAATTATGAATATTAACAGATTTTAATAAAAAAATAACTGATTTATAACAAATTAATTTATTTTTATTGTTAAAAAATAAGATTACACCAAGGGTTCCGGGTTCCCCGGTCAGTACAAACAATTGTGTGCATGAACATGTCTGTTGGTATTGGTCTGGGTGTTTTCTATGTAAATGATGTATGTATTTCGGAAAAAAAGTATAAAAGTATGTTTATCCGTTGTTTAGTATCCATATTACAGGCTAATGCTAAGTTTGGGACAAGTTGGCGCTTTGGGAATGTCAGTGGATATTTAATTATATTATATTGGGGTGACCGACATAGCCCAGAGGATAAGCAAGTTGAAGTGGCAGTGGGCAGGGTACATAGTGCGTAGAACCGATGACCGATGGGGCGGAAAGGTTCTCGAGTGGCGTCCACGTAACGGAAAGCGAAGCGTAGGACGACCCCTAACCAGATGGACGGATGATCTGGTTAAGGTGGCAGGTAGCAGATGGATGTCAACTGCAAGGGATCGGTCCGCGTGGAAATCATTAGGGGAGGCCTTCGTTCAGCAGTGGACATAATTAGGCTGTAATGATGATGATGATAATAATAATAAATAATAAATATGATGATGATTGAATATATTGAATTGAATACATTGAATAATGATGATTTAATTATATCTAAATAAAATCCCACTCAAAATTTGTTCTCGGATACAGTGTTCAAATTAGACAAACAAATCCACTTCAATTTGAAATGACGAGTACTCTTCTTAGTTCAAATCAGAGTTTGAAGGTTCTTTATTGCTTTGATATTGGTATTGGATACTTGAGAAAGGGCGGAATCAAGTGACGTGCGATGAACCAAGCTAAATCGGATTCTTGTGGTATTTGAATAAAAGGGGATACGGTAAAATGTGTAGGATGTGAACAATACAGCATTATTCTTTGATCTTACTTTTCGTTATTTGTCCGTCATCATCTACTCGTACAAGCTCATTGGTGTTGCCTTCCAATCTGGAGGGTGCAGGTTCAAATCCCGCCTAGTATCGATATATTTCGAAATTACGTTTATCCGACTCTCTTAAGTTTAAGGAATACATTGCGAAGAGATTCGGTTGGATAGGTTATGCGTGAAGTCGGCCAATCCACACTGGGCCCGCGTGTACGTCTGAAGCCTTTACACCCTGCACGGTCAGGCTCGTGCCCCTGTGAGAACATAATGACCTGAGGATGATGAACCATCTACTGCTTGACTTAGGCCCTACTCCACGATAGTGAAGCGTTGGACATAATCTCCACGCTCCTTACCCGATTGGAGATAGCGTTTGATAAGTATGTAACGGTAGGTACAATAAGGGAGCTCTGTTATTCCTTGCTTGGGGTAGTAAAAGGCGGCTCATGTGGTAGATACCAGAAGAGTTGCCCGATTTTTAATCAATCAAATTAAGTTTTGACTGATTAAAAATCCGCACTGGGTCAACATGGACGACTTAGGCGTATACACCCTATACGGGTAGGCTCGTGTCCCTCTGTAGGGTTTAATGAGCTGATGATGAAAGACTTTCCTGAATGAGCTGATGATGAAACACTTTCCTGAGCTTCTTTGAAATGATAAAGCGTCACAGATGAAACACTAAATAATTAATGTTTTATAATTTGTTAATAATCAAACCTGGAAATATAGAGCTCTACGTCAGTTCTAAGTTTGATGTTTAATTTTCAATTAAATATATTATAATTCGATTATTTACTAACACCCTAACAACAGGATTCTTAAAAAAATCTTATTTCTAAACATCTACGCTAAGACATTCATCATTATATTCGAAATCACGTAAATGGAAATACGACAAAGGTGTTTGTTATACTAATGAGCATGAGTAATGTGGGTTTTTGAAGTTCTTATTCATAAATAATAAAATTGTATTCCGTGACACTTTAGTCACAGAACAAGCCGCAGCAGTTAGAAAAAATAAATTGCTCCTTCAGTTACTTGGAAATGAACTGTTCTTTTCAAAAAAAATGATCACAGAGTTAAACCTGTTTTTCAGGATGCTAAGTAGTTGAAAAGTAGAATGTTTTTATTAATATTTTTTTTTTTGTGTTTGAAGCTCAATAAAATTAAGTTTTCATGTTTTATTTTATTTTCATATAATTTTTTATGTTCATTTATATTTTAATATCAAGAATTCCGTAAACGCAATATAACCACGAACATGAACACTGACTTACAAACTTTTTCTGCTTGATTACTTTTTTAGCAAAGAGGGACAAGACAAAAAAGAGAGGTAAACGGACCTTTAATAACATCCCTCGGCAAATGCAATTAAAATGGTTGTTACACCTTTTAACTTCATGTGGTATGCAATAAAGAATTGGAGAATTGAATTGAGAATCATTATCAGCCTATATCGGCCCATTGTAGGGCACAGGCCTTCCCGCATTTAATAGTCGTAACCCACCACGCGTTCCCAATGCGGATTGGTGGTTAACGACCACCATCCTAAGTTTGAAGCCAAAATCGACGGCTCTACTTGAGATGGAATCATGATTCTTTCTATTCAATTGAGTGATTCAGGTTGCAATGTCCTCCGATCTCCGGTCACGCAGCCGAACGCTGTACCCACTAGACCGTGGAGGCAGTTTTTCATGTTACATAGTGTACAGGATGGTCAGGACGCTCATCTGATGGTAAGTGATACGCCTGACCATGACAGAGCGGCATTGATTGAGGTCAACAACTGATAGACCGTTATTCCCCGTCAATGCTGCACTGTGCCCGTCACCCCAGACAACTGATGTTAGGTCTCTTACCCGGTAATTTTTCTAAATACACATATAAATGTTAGTACCGAACAGTATCGAACCCGTAACTGATATGAACTGATATGATCGTCGATACTACAAATGAAGTACATACTTCAACCTTAATTGACAAAAAGTGCTATTCTGAGATTTTTTTTATGAAATGATATTCAATTCCTTGGATCAAAATATTATCTACCTTATTCTATGACATTCTATTCATAACAGCAATAAATTATTCTCAACAATTAGGTCAAACTTTTAAGCAAAAATGCGACGATTTTTTGGTAAATCGAATTTTATCCATCATGGAATTTTACTTAGGGAGTTGTTTTTTTCATTCCTTTCTGGTTGTGTAATGACGTGTTGACGTGAAAAAAATCATTTATAATGCTATAAATGATTTTTTTATTTGTTATAGTGTGCAGGACGGTCTTGACGCTCATCTGATGGTAAGTGATACGCCAGACCATGACAGAGCGGCATTAAAGGAGACCAACAACTGATATACAGTTATTATCCTCCATCAACGCCGTACTGCGCCTGTCACCCGAGAAACAGATGTTAGGTCTCTATACCCGGTAATTTCACTAGCTACAGTGAACTCATCCCGAAACACAAAAGTGCATTACACTCCTGATTCACGGGATGATATCTGGTACTGCGCTGGTACCTACCTAGACGACTCAGTATCGAGTCTACACCTAGTAAAAAATTTTAATATAAATTATGAGCAGAGATAATTCCAAATTCAAAGTTCATATTCTCCATAGTTTTCACTTCATATTTTTGGCAATTTATTAACACCGATTCTTTCCTATCTTAAGCGTCATCATGTCATATTATCACAATAATTATGTTGCAAACAATATCTGACTACTTAATTTAACCTTTGTCACCCTGGATAAAAATACTTTAAGTTTAACAGTAGGTATACGCAATCAATGCATGTTTTTAATATTGCATGATCAGGCCAAAGATTATCTGGTTCCTCCGATAATAAGTAATACACCACCATGGACGGTCGGTATTTTTAAGGAGCACTTTGAATGCGTTTCCCATCTTAAAAATGGAGGTAGAAAAATAAATATAGTAGGTTAAACGAGGGTTTGGGCCATCGGTAACCTCGCTCACACAGAAAAAGAATAAATATCCACTGACATTCACTGACATTCCAAGTTAAGCTTGAAGCCTGTAAATAAATAAATACATAATACACATTATACAGACAAAACACCCAGACCATAACAAACATGTTACGCACACAAATGTTTGTACTGCCGAGGATCGAACCCTTAGTTTTGCAGCCGACGTCTCAACCGCCATTTGGTATGGTCGTTAAAAAATCAATCAAAAAACAAATGATCGCATTGTTTCACGTTTGTTCACGAATTTCGTTTTATATTTCCCCAAAGAATATCCACAGTACCAAGTCGACTAACAATGCTGCTGCTCGTCAACTGAAATTAATATTCAAATTCAGTCAATTCAATAAACTGAAGCAAACCTTTTTACCGGTCGTTTACTTTAATAAACAAGCGAATGTCGGGCTAAATCACCTAAAAACCACTTAACTCTGAATCGTCTTTGCGCTATTGTTGAAAACAATAGACCGTATCTAGTCCGCTCCGATATTTTGAAGGATACTTCATTATCTAGTGGGGACACAAACAAAGCGCTTTTTATTTGTTCAGCTAGTAATGAACCGTGGGCTGCGGAATTGTGGAGTGGTATGTGCGCTATGGAGTGGGGGAGCGGAATGTACCCGCATTTCATTGACGGTTGGCAATCTTCATTTTTTATTAAATCAACCGTTTGTTTTGGAATTACGAAGACTTGGTTTTAATGTGCACAGTTGATTGGATATTTGAGATTTTTGTATTCAGCTCAACATGATCTTGTTGACCTTTACAACGGGTAGACAAATACCTATTACGTGTGTCAATCTCACACAAAACAATTGTGTCAGTTTGTGTTATGATTTTGTTTGTACAATGTTAGTTTGTGATGTGAAAATAAATATTTTTTTATTATAGTATAAGCGTCGATATCGATAAGAGCGTCGGTGGCTCAGTGGTGTGGACTGTCGCCTTCCTACCGGGAGGGCTGAGGTTCAAATCCCGACACGTACCAATGTGTTTTCCAATTTTAGAAAAATACGTTATCCGACGCTCTTACGGTGAAGAAAATATCATGAGGAATATCTTCATGCACGCCTGCAAAGAGATTCGAAGGTTGTGTGTGAAGTCGTCCAATCCGCACTGGGCGCGTGGACGACTAAGGCCTAAACACTCTATACGGGTAGGCTCGTGCCCCTCGGTGGGGACGTTTAATGATCTGATGATGATGATGATATAGTATAAGCAATGTTAATTGTAAATAGTCATTACAATATTCTATTGTTAATCTAAGCTTGGGGGCTAAAACCATATGATTATGATCTAACATCGCCTTTTGGGACTATGGCGTCTTTAGAATAACCTCAAAACATTGAAGAAATATAATATTTAAATGTTGAAAAAAACGAGTAAACGGCTGCCCATTGACATTAGTAATACCAGAAGATATCTTTTAAATGGGCCCGAATAGTGTTGCTGTAGACGTTATTCTCCACAACCGACCTAAGACAAAATGCATATTATATTTACACTTAGATTTTTGATACAAACTCGTTTTTACCTGAATGTGTACGCGGTCTATATAAATCGTTATAATTTGTTAAGGAGTTTTACCTGAAAAGATAAACAAATATTAATATCGGATATTTTATTTAGTACATGATTTATTGTTATATACTGGAATATTATATTTATGTTAAACGTGAAAAATAATAAATGACATATTTCAAATTGTTCTGTGTTTACATATTGGATATTCATACTTTACTTTATTTTAAAATTACTACCTAATTGGCATAAGAAAAATCAAAAATATAGTGACGCAGTCTGTAATCATACAATTATAACAATCAGTAACCCACCGTCTCAGCGGCTTCATCCGCATGGAGATTAATTTTACGTTGACAAAAATTCAAGTGAAAGAAATGTTTCATCGTAAAATTCGGAATTGAAATCTCTCATATCAGGAATCTTTATATTCAGGTTCCCATAAAGAAACTGATGTTACAATATTATGGGCCTAGAATAAAGCTTTTTTTTCTTATGAATATACTAAGCTTAGTTTTTCAGCTGATAAGCTTTGTAATCGGACTTAAGGAACTTCAAATTTAAGCTTTTTACAGGTAATAGCTATACAAGAAACTGTCTATACAAAATAGATTGAGAAAATAATTCTACCAGCTTAAGATAGAAATAAAAGCTGCGAGAAAATGCTTGGCATAGCGCCATCGAGAATTCCCTCTAACCTAGGCATTTATTAGAACAGTGTGTTATTGTCGATTGTGATCGATATCGAAGCTTATAAAAGGGACAGGTAAAATTTCACACGAATGTAATTTATGAGGTTCTTTTGTTATTTTTAATTAAAAATTATCTTTATTATGAGCGTCGGTGGCTTATGCTGTAAATGTTGCCTTCCGATCTCTGCCGTGCACTAGATAAAATACAGTACATTTTTTACATAAAACTGAGAAACCCTGTTTAACGGAAAACAACCGGGTAAGACAAGTATTATATTGCTATTACCATAAGTTATTATTAAGGGATTTTTCGTATAAAAACACTAATAGTGTGTATTATCTGCACATTTGAAAATTACTTAACAGCGAATAAAACTATGTTTCGTTAGTCAACGGCGTTTTAGCTAGTGGACGGCAGATCTGCAGGGTGCAGCTTCGAATCCCACCACGTACAATTTTATCGAATTGTTACAGTTATATGCGAATATATTTAGTCGAGAACGAATGCAGAATATCGTGAATAAGTTTTATATGCACATGGTTTAGCATGGTTTTATGGCACCTTAAAATGTTGGTGTTCGTTTAAATTGTCTGACATATTATTCGGTGCTCAATGGTGTGGACTGTTGCCTCTCTACCGGGAGGGTTATTCAATCCGCACGTACCAATATGATTTTTCAAATTTCGAAATAATATGTACGTTGTTCGACGCTCTTACGGTGAAGGAAAACATCGTGAGAACTGCGCACACCTGCGAAGAGATTCAAAGGTGTGGCGTGAAGTCGTTAAACCCGCACTGGGCCCGCGTGACGACTAAGGCTAAACTGCCCCTCGGTGGGGACGTTTAATGAACTGTATGATGATGATGATTAGTCTTATTTAACTTAAAGGCATAGGCATAATTCATATTGTATAACGAATTAGGAACTTTTAAAAGATCACGCCAACTGGGCACGAAGAGTATGCATTAGAGGCCTCATTTAAATCCAACATTAAGTATACGTATGAGTCGGATAGATCGTATTGTAATAAGGGCCAAGGTCCCTCGCCCGCATTACAGCCTCTCATCAAATAAGGCAAATTACCAAAATACACGACATGACACGAAAATCACGTCGTCAGACCCTTTTTGCTTTTAGCGGAACATGACGGGATTATTTTGAAGAAAAATTTGTTTTGAAGTAGCTTTGTTACGGTACAGTATTAAATTGCTTAATTTCGCAGAAGTCAAAGGTAATAAAGGAGGCGTTTCCAGTTGTGTGCTTGAGGGTGAATGTGTTTTTTTGAAATGGCCAAGTGTGAAAAGGTCTGTGAGTGTCAGTTTGTTTTGTCGTGCTTCTAAAAAGGACGAATTTTAATTGAGCTGAGGGAAAACGAATTAGAAAAATTTCTTGTACTCAGACATTTAAATATTACGGTTATGCTTTTCTGATCTCGTGCTTAGTCATAAATTTCAAATCGTCGGTTATTGGTTCGGAAATATAATAATTAATTAGGATTGTTTCTTGATAAAATGGGAGGGTTCTTCGAATTAAATTATATTAAAACACGTACAGAATGTGAAATGAGAGACATTTCGTTGAATAAAAAGTTTACGGAATAAATATTGTTATATTTAAATTTTGTGTTTTTTTCTTCCCGACGTTAAAATTATTTTGCATTTATCAAGGAGAAGAAGGGAAGCTACGAGGAGAAAACAGTATTTTTTAATTTCTCAGCAATTATTCAACATTAAAATAAAAGTATAATATTATATATATGAAGTCTTTAATTATATAATAAATAAATAATAAATATCCACTGACATTCACACAGAGCCATCTAGCCCCAAGTTAAGCGTAAAGCCTGTATTATTGATACTAAACAACGGATAAACATACCTACTTAAATACATTTTTTTTTGTAAATACATACATATTATTCATAGCAAAAACTCAGACCATTACAAAAAGACATGTTCATGCACAAAGTTTAT
>PQWD01011669.1:0-79601 GCA_019425675.1 Leucinodes orbonalis | reverse complement strand
CAGTGCGGCTTGATACAGGTCTTTTTTTATTTTTACGTCATATTTTCCCGTGCTATACCCTGAGATGGTATTACTGTTCTGAATTTATTGTATTACAATTGCAAGAAATGGATTGCTTGTGACATAATGTCATGGGGTTTGATTTCCAGGCCAACAATAAAACAAAACAATGAAACAGACCGGCAGCGGTCGGGTCACGGTGGGGCGGGGGGTGCGAAGAATCCCCGGGTTACGGTAGGCTGCTACAAACAACTGTCACTGGCTACGTACAATGGGCGTACGATGCGGCTGGACCATCACCTCTCCGAATTAGAAGAAGAGCTGAGTCGTATTAACTGGAGCATACTGGGGTTATCTGAAGTCCGAAGAGAGGGAGAGGACACGATGACCCTGGACTCTGGACACTTGCTCTACTTCCGAGAAGGTGATAGGGTTTCCCAAGGTGGTGTTGGTTTTCTCGTTCACAAGTCCCTTGTCAGCAACGTTGTGGAAATCAGTAGTGTGTCGAACCGGGTAGCGTACCTTGTACTTAAACTCACCGACAGGTACTCCCTGAAGGTGGTACAGGTATATGCGCCGACCTCGTCACACTCTGACGAAGAGGTTGAAGCCTGTATGAGGATATCTCCAGAGCCATACATGGCACAACTTCGACCTTCTACAATGTTGTTATGGGGGACTTCAACGCTAAAGTGGGAGTACAAGAACGCGGCGAATCGAAAATCGGACTTCATGGATTGGGGCGCAGGAATCACAGGGGGCAGATGCTGGTCAACTTCCTCGAAATGGAGGGGCTCTTCTTGATGAATTCTTTCTTTAAGAAGAAGCCTCAGAGAAGATGGACCTGGCAGAGCCCGAACACTGTGACAAGGAACGAGATAGATTTTATTATGGCGGATAAGCGACATATATTTAAAGATGTCTCAGTGGTCAACAGGTTTAAAACCGGTAGTGATCACCGACTTGTCCGAGGCACTTTGAATATATGTTTTCAGGCCGAACGGTCTCGCTTAATAAAATCTACTCTCAGACCTACGCCGCTCCAAATACACTATGGGTCCGAACAGTTCCAATTGGAACTTCAAAATCGATTCGACTCGCTGGAAACCACTGGCGACGTGGACGAGATAACCGACAACGTGGTGAAGGCGGTGTGTAACTGGGTCGCAGGCATTTCCCGCCGATGAAACGAGCTAAGTCGTCCAAACTTTCTCCCGAAACCCTGGATTTGATGAGGCTGAGACGCGAGATGCCATCTGCTGCTGTTGCTTCGCCGGAATATCAGGCTCTCTCCAAGCGGATACGAAAACTCGTTCGCAGGGACCTCCGCTGTTTCAATACAAGGTTCATTAAGGACCTTATTGAACAGAACAGGGGGCCCAAAGTTTTCCAAAAACCACTTGGGAGAGCCATCTGGTTAAGCTTAAGACAGCAGATGGGCAATTTTGCGACTCGCCCACAGATCCTGGAAGAGGTTGAGAAATTCTATGGACGACTGTATTCATCGAGCGCTCATCAGCCACAGACCGAGGACACCGAAGATCCACGTGCCCCACTAAGGCGCCATTATACGCAGGATATCCCGGATGTTGACGTTAGCGAGATTAGTGCAGCACTGGAGCAACTTAGGAATGGGAGGCCCCGGGGATGACGGTATTACGACAGAGCTCCTAAAAGCCGGTGGACAGCCCGTCCTTAGGGCATTAGTTGAGCTCTTTAATGCCGTCATCCACCAAGGAACTACACCGAGGCGTGGTCCAGAAGCGTCGTCTTATTCTTCAAGAAGGGTGACAAAACTCTCTTGAAGAATTATAGACCGATAGCGCTTCTGAGCCACGTCTATAAGTTGTTTTCCAGAGTTGTAGCGAACCGTCTCGCCATAGACTTGACGAATTCCAACCACCGGAGCAGGCTGGGTTTCGAAAAGGCTACAGCACCGTGGACCACATCCATACTGTTCGGCAGCTTATACAGAAGACCGAAGAGTATAACCAGCCGCTGTGTATGGCATTTGTGGACTACGAGAAAGCCTTCGACTCCGAAACCTGGGCTGTTCTGGAGGCTCTGCAGCGATGCGGTATCGACTGGCGATATATCGAGGTGATGAAGTGTCTCTCCAACGCAGCGACGATGACCGTTCAGATCCAAGACCAGCGGACAAGACCCATCCAATTGCGTCGTGGTGTGAGACAGGGGGATGTTATATCCCGAAACTGTTACAAACGCATTGGAGGATGTCTTCAAGACCCTGGACTGGTCTGAACGAGGCGTCAACGTCAATGGAGAGTATATTTCTCATCTTCGTTTTGCTGACGATATCGTCATCGTGCAGAGTCATCGGAAGAGCTTGCGAGATGCTGAACAGCCTAATGAATCTTCCCGACGAGTTGGGCTTGGCATGAATTTGGACAAGACGAAAGTCATGTTCAATGAGTGTCATGCCACAACCGATATGCGTCGATGGCGTCCGTCTCGAGGTTGTGCAAGATATCTACTGGGCCAAACCATCCAACTTGGCCGGCAATTCGAGAGGGAGCTAGTAGGAGGATTCAGTTGGGCTGGGCGGCATTCGGTAAGCTACGTCAGTCTAACGTCAACTATTCCGCAATGCTTAAAGACAAAGTCTTTGAGCAATGCGTCCTACCCGTACTAACATACGCAGCTGAGACATGGACACTGACTGCGGGATTGGTTCACAAGTTCAAAGTCACTCAACGCGCAATGGAGCGAGCTATGCTTGGGTCTCTCTTAGGGATAAGATCAGAAATGATTTAATCGTAAGAGAACTAAAGTTACCGACATAGCCCGCCGGATCAGCAAGTTGAAGTGGCAGTGGGCTGGTCACGTATGTCGCAGAACCGATGGCCGTTGGAGCAGACGAGTTCTGGAGTGGAGACCGCGTCTCGGCAAGCGTAGCGTAGGACGCCCTCCGGCCCGATGGACCGACGACTTGCGAAAGGTCGCTGGTGGAGCTGGATGAGGAAAGCGGAGGACCGGGATATCTGGCGCGAAATGGGGAGACTATGTCCAGCAGTGGACTGCGATAGGTTGAATAGGAAAAATTTTCTGTTTATAAAATAAGTAAAATATTGTTACCCTGTTAAGAAGAAAAACAAACCGTAGATTACAGCTACGTTACATAAAGTGTATGAAAAAAAAATTGTGTAACATTAAAATTTAACCTTGCAGGGCCGGATCGATAAGGGCAGGCTACTTGGGCTGCACTACTAGAGGTCCCCAGACTGCCCTAGAGACAATAGGCGATTCGGCTTCTCTCTCATTTAATGATTGCCTGGAAAAGATTGCTACCACAGGAATAAGGTCGCCTTGTGTAAAATTAATACTTGCGTAGCTTTTAGTAATATTATTTTAATACAATAATGACTTTATAGCTAATGTATTTGTCGTGTCGATTAGTTGATAGGCCCCTCAGTACTTTCAGCTCAAGGTCTCACAAATTCACGATCCGCCTCTGATCTTAACCTTCTTTTACCAGACTTAACTAATTCCAATCATTAGTTTCAAAGCGACATTTTCATTCGTACACATCCGTAATAATTCTAAAGCCGGGTAAATATCCGGGTCAATTGCTCGGGGCCCGTGAGTAAATAAATTAACGCTATCGATATCCGTGCTCAGACCGGGTCCCTTTTGACAATAAAAAACCTGCAAGGCACCGTAATACTTTTGAGGGATAAACTTGAATAGTGAAAATACGTCGGCACGGGAAAATATGGGAACAGATAAAAGGTTACCAAATCGAGATCATTGTCATAATCAAATGTTGTTTTGACGGCGCAATGGTCGGTGTTGTGCTCATTACTGATTTACTACGTTGCACAATTGATTGTTGGGTTAACATACTATCAAAGGTAGTAGCCGGAACCGACGGCTTAATGTATCTTCTACGGAGTTTTCATCTTTTTTGCAGACAACTCAATAAAGCCATAAGGGCTTACATCATAAAAAAGTTTCTTCTGTAGGGTGTGCGACATAGTACACTCTTAAGCTAACTTCTCCTGTGTTGTGTATCATGCGCCGCGCCTCCCCGTGTTGATTGAACGCGCCCGCACGCGTTCATGCAGTGTGAACGTTAGGCACCACCCTTGTTGATTTGTAGACGCCCGCGGGCTTTTTTGAAGTTACCGAATTAAATCGGATAGCACACGCCACAACACGCCGCGACGCACCGCGCCGATCACACTGCGCATGGGCGAGATATCATATTCTGACTGAACGCAGTATTAATTTGTACGCGCATGCGTACAAATTAATCAGAAAACTAACACATATGTGTCCAGACTGCTGACTTCTGAGCCCTTGTTTGTTGTCAATTTTGTTTAAGGTTGTAAGGCATTAAGTACTACTCGTAGAAAAAATGTTCAAGGTATATTAATATCTAAAGTGTTTTAAATTATATTTTTAATGAATAATCGAAAGCTCTTGTTAACTATTGTTTTAAAATTTATTTGTTTAATATGGGATTTAGAGTCTTTTTCTTACGTAAAAAGGTACAAACAAATGAGCTTTAATAAGTATCAGGAGAGCTCGGTGGCACAATGGTGTGGACTGGTGCCTTCCACGTAAAATATATTGCCACGTACCAATATATTGAAATTATATGTACTTTCATCGACACTCTTTACAGTGAATGAAAACATCGTGAGGAAACCTGCATACGCATGCGAAGAAATTCAAAGGTTGTGCGTGAAGTCAGCCAATCCGCACTGGGCCCACGGGATGACTAAGGCCTATCAACCTACTGGGTAGGTTCATGCCCCCGGTAGAGACACATAATGAGCTGATGATGATGAAATTATCAGGAATTAAGATTTGTTTAATCCTAGGGCTAACATTATTTATCAATTCATTTACAATGGCTGGGAAATCGAGCATGAGTTTAAATTTATCATTAGTCAATTTATTACTCAAAATCTTTCAAATTGGCATACGATTTCGAGTAATAATGATACATTTCCTTTTTCTGCCAATCTAACCGTTGACATTGTAATCTTTTGTAACCAGGGCGACCCCCTATTTAGGGAGGGATTGACGGAAACTATTCATTTCCCCCGGGATAGGGACTAGAAGAAATTCGATCAAGCATTCATTCAATTAGTTGTGTGATTGACGTGGTCTGCACCAGAATAAGGAGAATCATTACAGTTGTCGGCTTGAGTGAAAAAGGTCGGAGGGATGACTATGTTTTACTTAGTCGAAGACCTTTCTTGTACAGTTTGAAAACGTTCATAGTTCTTTAGCGATATTATTGACACGTCATGTTCATGTCATGACAGATTTCAGTGCTTAAGGCATGCTTATAAGTTACCTTAAAATCATTTTATGGTTTACAAATATTTATGGTTTCTTTGGGAGTTTTGGGGGAATAAAGGGAATAAATAAGAGATGTACATATAAAAGCATTGTAGTATATGATCTAACTAAATCCTATTATGCGTTCAGTAAGGTCAGGTACAGTAGTAGAATGTACAGCTGATGTAGGCTGACACATTGCGGTAGCCGACTGGTAGATACAGATGGTATTCATTCAAATAGAATAAAATGCAACATTATCAGTAAAATTAACGTCAAAATGATTTGCTTGCTCAGATGACTTAAGAGAATATGTAGTATGGTTCTGTAAAATAAGAATGAGGTCGTGAACTTTCTGCTTGATCTACGCAGAAGGCCGCAAGAAATGGACAATTTCATACCGGATCAAGAAACAATAAAGGCTTTTTAATATATAATTTAGCTAAGCTAGGAATTTTCAATTTGATGGTGTTGGTTTCCTTACTTAAGATGCTTCAAGCAAATCATTGTGCATTACCAATAATTGATCTTCAGTAAGCTTTAGAAAAATAAACAGAAATGAAGTTATTCCAAGAAAATATGAAGTTACCATTGTTATAGGTACTGAACATTATTGGCAAACAAGGTGGACTTCCTCAATTAGCCCGTTGGATCCACAGTATGTGAAAAGTCACTGGAAGAGGCTGAATGAGAAAAAATTGGAGGACCGATATACTGGAGAGAATCATGTTCAGCAGTGGACAACGATATGTTGAAATGATTAAATAAAAGCAACAGATAAAACTAGACGTGTATCAAATTTTATTTAAATACGTATATTGCAAGTCGCGGGATGGCACGCGAATAAACAGACAATAATTAAGTAACAAAGTTCGCCTGCAAGCCGGGACAAGTAATGAAATGATTACCAACACCGTGCTTAAGAATTTCCGTGAGATCGTACCCTTTAAATCTACATTCTGATAGCAATAAAATATTCGGAGACTAATAAGAACTACCTCACCAACTAAAAGTGTTTTGAATATACAAATCAATAATTTATGTGTCAATCAAATTAAACAAGAATCAGTTAAGAAGTTGAAGATGAAACTAATGATGAGATAGAATAACAAAAATTTTGTAATTTTGTTTATAGATACTTCAAACCAATTGGTCAATCACTTGCAGAGAAAAAATTTGAAAAGACGTTCTGAATAAAGCTCAAACAAAGAAATTAAACAACGTAATGCAATGGTGTTATTGACGATCAAGGTTTATCAATTCACAAATCAAATTAAAAATATGTACTAAAATCTATTATATATTTATTTTTATCAAGATGCGTTGTAGAAAAGTATAACTGTTTGCTAAATATCTATATGAAAGTCGATTTTTGAGAATCTTTATAAAATAACCCCGAATTTCATGAGGAATGAAGTCGTTCGTAATTTAAACGTAGACAACAATTTCTTAACAAAACATTACCCTAACCAATCGACTGTAAATCACGTCCTGATCTTAATCCAATATTTAGAAGCGCTTCACAGAAACTCACAAGTTTCCTCCGCGAAAAAATTAAGCTATTTGTTCGAATTCCATAAGATTACCATAATAGCCTCGGTTCGTACCAATTTGGGCTTTTCATTTAATGAATGAAAATGTATAAAAATGTAAAGTGTTCCTAAACTTATGAAATAAACTTATGAAATATGAAAAATATAAATAATAAATGCTATAAAGTCGAAATTGTAGGAAAATTTAGCGTATTGTGTTATCTTCCAATGAAGTGGAATTAGATTTGAAGGTGGTGTAATAAAAACACATGCTAACTTCTTATAATTTAATAATGGTTTAATATACACAACTTTATCTTACACAAATAAGAAATACATATAAAACAATGGTATTATTATTATTATGTTTTTGAAGCAAAACCGACAATTTCTTTTTCTTGCTGGCTAATTTTGATCGCACGAGGAAACAATGTATTGTTCAAAATATGAATACGTTTTTTGTTTTCTAACGAATAAAGACAATTGATTTAATATGTACACGTGTTAAATAAGTAAGCAATATAATCAAGGGTGACAATTTTACAATATTTAAAATGCGACAGTAAAAATCGGTGCGTAGAATCGATTCTGATCATACATAACATTTTATTTTAATTAAAATATCTAAGATTTTGTGACAACCCTGAATGATAAGTAGCGTAGAGTCATGACCTTTTAGAATAGTAGAAGCTGCTGAAGCCAAAAGCGGGCTATGTGCTGCGGTTGAAACGCGGCAAACTTTTTAGATGTAATCTTAGGTTGTATTTCACTGTAAGTTTTTTTAAATATTGATTCATCACATCAATCATCGTATAAAATAAAGGAAAATTAAAAATACAATTAAGATTCAATGATCTATTTACCTGTTTCGTAACATTCACACCGTTCATTGTTTTCCCTACAAAAGCTTTAAAAAGTTACAGGGAAGCGGGCACTGGCTTATTTAAATGCACCTATCATTTCACCAAATCACTTTCACAAGCTATTTTTGAACACTAGACACTGATCCCCGGATGTGCTGAGCAAGGCACCGCCCGCGCTGCGGCCTCTTCGACCCCCGTCGTACCATATTGATAATAGATCCATTGAGAACACAAATTTTGCTCCATTTTCGTCACTGGCAGAATCTTATAAATCCACATGTTGTATTGTATTTTGCTCGATACCGCTACCAACGCTATTATCATGAATAAACATAGAGCCTACTAGTAATCGTGAAAAACATTACGAACTATAATGCCATGTATTTCATCATAACGTTCCCTGGAGAAAATACCTTTTGAGGTTAAATAAAGACAAGATTCGACTCAAAATATGGATGATGCAATATGGTAAACATGACTAAATTTATTGTAGGTAAAATAGGGTTGTTAAAAAATAATCAATTTTATAAAACGGTTCAATTGGTTATTTTAATCGATTTACATAGTTTTAATAAATATTTAAAAATTACTTGTAAATTATTATTGAATGTATTTTGAAATTGAAATAAAAAGACCTTTTACTTACGTTTTCGAGACCAAAACGAAGTCGTTATGTTTAAAAATTATTTTTTTTTTTTATTTTTTTTTATTTATTTATTTAGAAAACAAACGGTCATACATTTTTATTACTTTCTACATATATTGTTTTTACAAACAGACCTATAGTTTCCTTCATTAATCAAGTTACATATAATTAATTTGAGCTTAGCTCCGAATTAGTATTAGTGTAATGTTACTTGTACAATGTTAATTATTAGGTATAATGAGGGTTTAATTGGTCATTCGGTAAATTTATAATCCGTTATTTAGACAGGAATACAAAAATGAACAGATTGCAGGACAAGCCAAAATCAGGAATCAAAGGCTTTTTTTATCAAGTGTATTGTACAGCAAAATATATCAATATCTGACAGTTTACTACAATCATTGTATAGTCTGCAGGCACGCTTTATAAAAATATTATTACAATAAGACGTTTTACATTTGGGGATATAAAACAGATCTTTACTACGACAGTGACGCTCATGTCCACGGGTACTCTGAGAAATACATTATGCAGAAGTGTAGGGGCCTCTAAGAGGTTATGAATTATTTTATAAAGTAGGACACAGTCAACACAGTCACGGCGAACTTCCAAAGATTTTATTTTATGACGTTTAAGTGAATCTTCGTAACCAATAAAAGTATTACCCAGCCTATAATCGAGTGCTTTAATGTATTTTTTTTGTATGTTTTCTATTCTATTAATATGACACATGTAAAAAGGTTTCCAGACAGCACATGCAAATTCAAGTCGACTTAATACAAAGCTATTGTACAAGATTTTGTATGTTTGAGATTTTTTGAATGGTTTTGCAACTCGAAGTATAAACCCTAATTGTCTAAATGCTTTTTCTATTATAGTGTCAATATGAGGAATAAATGTGAGTTGCGCATCCATGATGACACCAAGGTCACGGATTTGTGTTACTCTGTTTAGCCTTACACCATTTAAGTCATAGTCGTAAGATAATATATTCCGCTTTCTGGAATAGGTTATAACGTTACACTTATCTAAGTTCAAAATAAACTATTATCATTACAGAATTGGCCAAAACTATTCAGATCCTCCTGTAGAAGCTTACAGTCTTCGATATCACGTATGATTCTAAATATTTTTGTGTCATCGGCGTATAAAAGGATGTCTGAGTGTTCTATATATCTACCAATGTCGTTAATGAATAACGTAAATAATAAAGGCCCCAAATGTGAGCCTTGTGGGACGCCTGAAGTGACAGGTTTTTGTTGAGATATAAACCAGAAAGAACTACACATTGATTTCTATTTTCAATATACGACTTAATCCAACGATAAAGATCACCGTGTATACCAAGTTGCCAAAGTTTTATTAGAAGGCTTTTGTGACAAATTTTGTCAAATGCTTTGGCAAAATCGGCATACACAGCATCAACGCTAAACCCTTTGTCCATAGCCTCAAGAACTTTAGGTGAAGTCTAAAAGATTGCTCTCAACCGAGCGACCCTTATAGAAACCGTGCTGATTTGTGAGATGTGCCGTTGTACTACACTAAAAATCTGTTCAGTTACAATTTTTCGCATATTTTACTGAATTGACATAATTTTGATATCGGCCTGTATTTTTCAATATATTTACTTCTCGGTCCTTTAGGAATGGGAGTAATCCAAGCTAACTTCCAAACCGCTGGGAAACAACCATCCCTCAACGATTTATTAAAAAGCATAGTGATAGGCGCGGCAAGTGACTTCGCACATTTTTGTATAAGTAGAGGATGGACTCCATCTGGCCCGGATCCTTTATGTATATTAATCGATTTCAAATGTTTAAAAACTAAATTTTCATTAAATTCTATTGAATTTATATCAATCACCGGACTAGAGGGAGCTTCAAGATTCTCGGCTTGAAACGAATTGAGATTTGATTTTTCAAAAGCAGAATGAAAATGAGTATTAAAGAGATTACATATTGTTTCACCATCATCTACCTTTTCTCCTTTGTATTCCATAACTTCCGGAAAACCATTAGTTTTAAAGATTGATTTAATGTAAGACCAGAAAAGTTTGGATTATTTTTTATATTATCTTCAGAAAAAAACATAAATTTGCTATAGCATTCCAACTCCATCTTTTGAGCTCTCTTACGTAATATCTTAAAGCATTCGTAGTCAAGAGGATTCTTATATCGTTTCCATAATGAATGATATTTACGTTTTCATTTAATACTTTTTTCAATGATGCACTATACCATGCTGGTACCTTAGTAGACGAGCGCAACTTACGTTGTGGGACGTATAGTTCAATTAATTTGTTCAAAAAGTTATAAAATCGTTCAGTACATTCATCTATACTTAAATACAAAAAAGAGGCATGCCAGTCGATTTTTGTTAAGTTCGCGATTTATTAAATATCGTTGTATCACAGATAACATAAATTTATTCAAATGTTAAATGGGCGCTTTATTTGTTTGAATTTAATTTGGATCATTATTTGTGAATAAATACAACAAAATAGTAGTCAGTACCATTAAACGATTATTTTAAAAAAGAGCATGCAATTCTGTATTAATAATAGTTACCAAATATTTGGTTTCCTTGTGCTTTTACTTTGAAATACTATAAAGAATTAAAGATTATAAGCTTTTTTTATATTGGTTGGTTGATGTTCAACATGATTGATTGTTTATATCAACCAAACATGCATATTGAATGTATGCCGTAAAGCATGCTTGTATTTCAAGAATAGGATTGATTAAAAAATCAATTTTACGATCAAGTAGACGAATCGATTAAAAATATTGAAATCGATGTTTATTTGAATGATTCTTTACCATTAATTTCACATCTCTAACTGAGCGGCTAGAACTAACGTCAAGGTCAAGGGAATGAGACAGTGCCGCGCAATTTTATATCTTATTTTACTTGTTTTAAAAGCTATAATCACATTAGAGGAAGAAAGTTGCGTCATCTAGCGGCGAATAGCCAAAACTAGCTAAATGTTCATTAATGAACTGAAAAATGACATATCTCATTACGTAAGAAGCAACATTTTCAACTTTATTCCTTTAACATAAGAATAAATATTGAATGCTAATTGACGCGACTTGTTTTTTTGTTTTATTGTTATTAGAAAACAAAGAGTTATTGATGCAGACTGTCACTGCGCAAACACAAATAGGCAAATTATTTTCGGTAACTATTGACCTTAGATGAACAATAAACTAACTGTTAATCTAAGTTATTAACGTTCTTTTCTTGAAAGATATTGTCAGATAATTAGCAAAGGTTACAAAATTGTGTTTTAATGAAATGAAAACGTTCAAACGTCATGGTTTTGTACATTAGGGGATTTTTGTTTTATTTAGGTATTATTTTTAATAATTTATTGAATTTAAATGTGTACCTTTAGAAATGAATGAACTAATGAAGCATGGGCAAGATTATCCCATATTTTATTAAAAAATATTCGGAATGTCATTTCTATTAAAATAGATGTATATTGAATTTGGTTAACTTTAAGATGTATGTGAACACAGTTACTTTAAGCTTGGCAATAAAAAGAAGTCGCGGTACTTATAATACATCAAGTAGGTAAGAATATGTATTTTAAATGTTCAAGATTCTAGTGTAGGTAAAAATGTGTGTCAATCTGCAATTTGATATTCTATTATTTTGAGGTCATTAACACTCAACAGGGTTGATCTTTTAAAAAGTAGGTCAATTTTTGAAGCGTGTTTTTCTTCGAAACTATAACGATTTAAAATTAGTTTAGAGCTCCCTTAATTACTTAATTACCAAACTTATACCCTAGTCAATTATTATTGCTCACTTATTTAGCACCGTGTATAATTTACAAAATACTTGAATTTCAGATAATTATTTTAGAAAATCAAAGAACTGAAAAAGATTTTGCCTTCAAAAATAGATAATGTTTTCCCATTACACCTAAATGATCATCAAAAGGATTAATAAAAAAATAATACAATCCAGCCAATGGGTGTTTTCAATACCCTTAACCTGGAGATATTCAATACGAATATTCTAATATCGCTCCTTGTTCACTGAACCGATCCCATTTTCCAAGAAGGCTATGAAATTTTTATTCGTATCCGAACCCGTGCTATAAAGGAAGATTAATATTTTGTATTAGTATCAAGATGTTTAATGGTTTTACTAGATATACACGCTTTCGTTCCAGAATATTATTTTATATGATATCTCGTAAAGGTTTATGAAGATCGAGTAGTAAATATTGATGAAATATGCTTGATAGCAGGATTCACGAGGGATGTAAAGTAATTGAACTACGCACGTTGCCTATTCTATTTTAGGTGGAATATAGTATCAAAAAGTTTGTGATATTATTATTTAATACGAAGCGTTACAATACATAATTTTACACATAACGATGTAAATGATTATCTGTTTAGTTTGAGCGTGTCGTAGTCCATTGCAATAATAATTCCAATGGACTACGACACGCAACATTGCAATAATAATAAAAAAAACATTAAAATAAATCTAAATATTTTTTTTCAATAAAATATAAAATATTAATGCAACAGTGTGTTAAGATATTCCAACGAGTCCAGTTTTTACCAATTCTGCCTAAAACATCATTTACCTTTGATAACCGTCAGAAAAAAAATAAGAAGCAGCATTTTTTCAAAAATAAAAATCTGTTCTCCCTACAGATTCTAGTATTCGTTGCCAAATAATTCATAGTATTATATTACGATGTGTCTCGTTATTGCCGTAGTTGATGTTCCAGTTTTCCTCAAAGCTATAGCTGTAAGGCAAAATTTGTCCTCGCGCTTACTACTAGTTGAGCCAATCTCAAAGTTGTTTAATTAACACCTGTGATTACCACCGGTGTTTGCTTCGAGCTGTCGAGTCGAGTACAATTCGTTAGCGTGGCGACGAGGGAGTTTCGCAACCAACTTAGCGCAATCAGAGAGGATGTGGTGATAAGAATATTTTTTAAACTTATTCATACGCAATTAACATCGTGATTTATAAAATTATAATCGGGAATAAATGATGATCCCACCATTTTCGATCTTCGGCGACCACATCGACTCCTAGACAGTACGGCGCACATGAGCTTGAAGATGGCTAATGTTGCCGATCTTTGCAGTAAACTCACATTGTGCACACGTGAGCTTACCATTGCGCACCACACCATTGAGCGTCGGCTCAATGTGTGGACTGTAGCCCTCCCATCAGGCGGGCTGAGGTTCAAATCCCGCCACATACCAATGTATTTTCGAATTTTCTAAATTATATGTACGTTATCCAACGCTCTTACGGTGAAGGAAAACATCGGGAGGAAACCTGCGCACGCCTGCAAAGAGATTCAAAGGTTATGCGTGAAGTCATCCAACCCGCACTGGGCCCGCGTGGTCGACTAAGGCTTAATCACCCTATACGCGTAGGCTCGTGCCCCTCGGTGGTGGGTTTAATGAGCTGATGACGATGAGCTTACCATTGACATAGTTATACTGAATGGTCACGGATGTTCGGGCTTTTAATTCGTTGCGTTTAGCGTCTGGATCAGGTTTACGCTGATCCTCAAACCTGCCACTGAAAAAGCCAACGGCATTCAGGGCGCTGCGATGCCAAATCTTCCCACTCCGAGGACATTGCATCTCTTCATTATAATCGTAAGGTAGATATAATTGGTTAAGTTCTTTTTCGATGTGATCAGAAAATATTTTATTTCATGGAATTTGCCATTTAACTATGACCACTATGATATAGCAATACGGGAAGGTTAGTGGCGTCCACTCCATATATGCAAAAAAGCAGTGCTTACCCTGTGCTTCCAGACAACCCGGAAAATAGCCAACATATTCAATGATGCCCACTTATTCACCCTTTTTCCTCAGTCCTCATCCTCCTTATACAGTTTTGAAACCATAGGCGATCTGCTGTCATAAACAGCACTCAATTTAACAAATAAGTAAATAATTTATTGTTTTTGCAATTAGTGTCACTCACTTTGCATACCCTACTCATAATATCTGTGCACGCCACTGGGGAAGGTAAACATGTATGTAGATAACAATTATTGATAACTGTAGTTAGAACGAAGTTCGATCCGTGCAAATGTCATTGGGGGAGCTTTTGGTATAAAAGAAAGCACATTATACTTATCGTATGAATCTGCATTTGAAACATAACATGGAGGGTTCTTTATTCAATGTGAAATGTCACCGAAAATATGAGATTTTCAAACACGTTATAATGAAAACTTAATTGAAAATCTTATATTTTCGGTAGTGTAAAAATAACAAATAATCCTAACAAGCAAGAGTTCCAAGCTTCGATGTCTGCAACCGGTTAGTAGTATTCCATATGCTAAGTGACACTTCTCAGACAAACGACATTTCATTCACACACAACCATTCAAAGCGCACCTTTAGCCAATCTCAAAATTGTTTAATTAACATCTGTAATTACCCGTGTTTACTTGAGTCGAGACGACTGCTATTTGTTAGACGCGGCGACGCGCGGATCCCGCAACCAAGTTGTGGGTGAATTCAGTAAGGACCGACGTCACATACATATAATATGTATGTGGTGGAGTTGAGGTGATTGCAAATTGTTCCCTATGGAAGTGGATTAGAGTTCACATTATATGAATAAATCCTTGGCAATTGGCCATCATCATTATACAGCTATACAGTTCTGTGTTGATTTGGTGATTACCTTCTTGAAAAAAAACACCAGAGCTTCGAGAAATAAGACGATTGAGATGGAGGAGAGGCCCTTTGCTTCCCCACTGCTCTTATTATATTTGCATGGCTTTTTTTAAAATTTCTGTGTCTTATAATATGATCAAAATTTATATTACAATAATAATCTGTAGGCTTTTTGTGTAGCACTAACATTGCAGGCACCTAACATTGCAGGTTAAAAATAAGCAGGTGATATCTTGCTTAGGAAAATACTAGGCCGTGAGGAAATTTTACCGGCGTCTCTCTAGACTCTAGAATTAATTTTATTGTTAATTAATTTAACTAACAAACTTACCAACACAACAATAAACAGGATTTTACATTTTATTTATATCATTGCATCTCAAATTGGAAAATTCAAAATATGCGGCCCGATCTTACTAGTTCATTACGCTACATCGACCATTGAATAGGTAATTACCTATTTACCTCAAACTCCAAGGCGTCTGTGAATCTCGACGATGCGGGAAATTCAGAACAAGACATGCAACCGCGGCGCCTTATTCTGTGATTACAAAATTACCTATTGTTAAAAATCTTAGTTGAAACAATATTTGTGAATTCTTTACAGTTTGTATGTAGATATTTTATAAAATACCATAAAGTTAGATCAGCTCCATCAAAATTTTCTTTTAAGAAAAGGGTAAAGCTCTTTTTCCTTCAACTTAACTCGTAAGTCTTTATTTTGCTTGATTCAATTTTCCTTGAATCTCACTTTTTGTCTTACTCATGTTTTTTATTGCTTTGCATTATTATTATTTTTTTTAATTTTATTATATATGTTATTTATTATATACGAGTAATGGTAAATATATATTATGTATTTATTAAGTTGTCATGTATTATATGTATTTGTTAATGTATATTTATTTATATACATATACATAATTATGTATATATATTCTTTAGTATATTATTTATTTTTAGTTATTTGTTATTGTCAAACTTTTTTCTCTCTTCTTTTCTCGCCGCAACTTTTTGTCTTTCTCTGCATACCCAAAGGTTAGCTGGTAGAGAATGTCACTTGGCATTAAGTTCGCCTTTGTAGATAATTTATTTGTGCATAAAGATTAAATAAATAAATAAAAGTTGACTTAAAATCAACTGGCTACTAATACACAAATTAAAGGAAAAATGGATCAGAGAGGAGCCCATTTATGCGTCCCTACCGAAGGACACGAGACTACATGGAATTGTATATAGGCCTTAGTCGTCCACGCGAGCCCAGTGCGGATTGGCTTACTTCACACACAACCTTCGCAGGCGTGCGCAGGTTTTCTCACGATGTTTGCCTTCACCGTAAGCGCGATGACTTAAACGTACATATAGTTTCGAAAATTCGAAAAGACATTGATAGCAATTATGTATATGTATATTTTGCAAGGAGCGTCGGTGGTTCATTGTTGCGGACTGTTGCCTTCCAACCTGGAGGGTGCAGGTTCAGATCCCGCCACGTACCAATGTCTTTTTGAATTTTGGAAATTATATGTACGTTAATCCGACGCTCTTACGGCGAAGGAAAATATCGTGACGAAACCTGCGCATGTCTGCAAGGAGATTCAAAGGTTGTACGTGAAGTCGGCCAATTTGCTTTGAGCCCGCGTGAACGACTAAGGCCTATGCACCCTATACGGGTGAGCTCGTGCTCCTCGGTAGAGACTTCTAAAATATGGATCTAAAATTTTAGAATATATATAATAACACACTGTATAATGGAAAGGGAAGTCATAATTAATTTTCGAGAACTCAAGCATAACTCAGCATCAAGTAGCGTACTGCCAGCACAATGGACTAGTACGGCCGGTGCCTACCGAAATTAAAATAAACAATAAAAAAATATAGTACCAAACCGAATACAAAAATATATAAATGTAAAGCAATTACTGCTTTCCAGAATAACCATGTATGCACTTCGAGAGCACCAATCGGCTCAAGTGCGCCGGTGACGTCACACGCCAGTGACGTCACGCCACGAGCGTTTTCAGGAGGCTCCGATGCCGATCACCTGCAGTTCGCGCAAGTGCTGTCACCTAATACGTTTAGAATATAAATTAATTTCTGATAACTAGCTTTATATGCTTAGACTGGAATTTAAACGCAATAGACGTCTCACCTTAAGAGATTTCTCTATCCAATTCTCTTTTCTCTTCAACCGGTTGCAGTCTAATGCTGAACTCCCTCATTTTGCACCAGATATACGGTCCTCCACTTTCCTCATCTAGCCTCTACCAGCGGCCTTTTGCTTGTCGCCGGTCCATCGGGCCAAAGGGCGTCTTACGCTACCCTTGCCAGGCTTGCCAAGACGCGGTCTCTGCTCCAGAACTCGTCTGCTTTAACAGCTCTCGGTTCTGCGACATACTTGACCAAAACACAACCACTTCAAATTGCTTGCTGATAGTTATTTAAAATGAATAACATTTCTTTGTTTGCTCAGGCACATGCAAGGAAAATTAAATTACGTGTATCATACATGGCATTTGTATACTTAGAACAAAATAAAAAATACAATCATACTGAACTACTAGGTGGTAGACTCAGTACTGGGTCGTCTAGGTGCCAGATATCGTTCCGTGAAATAGGTGTACTTTTTGTACTTCTGTGTTTCGGAATGAGGGCACTGCAGGCGGTAAAATTACCATGTATNAGAGACCTAACATCTGACGTCTCGAAAGTCGAAAGCAGGGATGTGTTTACGGAAAATAATGACAACTCACTGTTAATATTTTTCTTCAGCACTGCATCTGTAATGGTCAGGCATATCACTTACCACAAGGTAACCGTCCCGTTCACTTATAATATCAAAAAAAATCTATCTCCTTTGTCCCCCTCAGTGGGGACGATTAATGAGCTGATGATATATATCCTCAAAGTCGGCCACTCTATTTTAATATTGAGCGTTGTGACGTCATAAGTATAGTAAACAAACCGTAATGTTGCGTTACAGCCCTGCTTACTGTTGGATGTAAGTCTCGTGTTCTCAAACATCGCAGTCTAATGACCCGAGTGTGCACAAGTGTAAAGCCTCATCCTACTGATGTGCGGTGCACTTGATGTAGACATATCTTTATAGAATCTAAGTAAACATATAGCTGATATCAAGAATTTGTTTCAAAACGGTACAAAATAATACATGTTTTTGCAAATATTAATTGTTTAAAGACCCGTGTTATTTGTGTCTACTCTTGACTTTACGAATTTACTATACGAATTGTTATTAAGTTCTAAGAAATTTGAATGAAACCTGTTTGATGACTATAAGAACGTTAAAATCATGAACATTTTTGTAATCACCATCATCTACGATTTAGGTGGTAGACTCGATACTGAGTCGTCTAGGTAGGTATCACCGCAGTGCCAGATATCGTCCCGTGAAACAGGAATGATGCACTTTTGTGTTTCGAATCAGAGCACTATAGCTAGTAAAATTACCGGGCATAAGAGACCTAAGTTGTCTCGGGTGGGGCGCAGTACGACATTGATGGAGATAAAACTGAATCAGTTGTTGGTCTCCTTCAATACCGCTCTGGCATATCACTTACCATCAGGTGAGTGTCCTATTTGTCCTGTATACTAATAACATAAAAAAACACGATTTCGTATCAGGCGCGGTACGTGCGGGCTTTGGAGCGAGTTGTGTTCGGGGTCATCGGGATCGCTTAAGAATAAAACAAATAGTTTTGACGACCCATTTGGTGTTACGGTTGAGATGTCGACTGCAACACCAAGGGTTCCGGGTTCGAGCCCCGGGCAGTACAAACAATTTTGTTGCAAGAACATGTCTGTTTGTAATGGTCTGGGTGTTTTCTATGTATAATATGTATGTATTTATAAAAAAAAATGTATATTAGTATGTTTATCCGTTGTTTTGTACCCAAAATACAGGCTTCACGCTTACCTAACTTGGGACTAGATGGCGCTGTGTGAATGTCATTGGATATATATTTATAATAGTACCAGTGTGCGTAAGGGAACTAAGTAACTTTAGTAATCGTTATTAACGTTGGTAACTAACATAGTCTATCATATCGAAAAGATAGAGTAGTATTCGGCCGGTCACGAATTTTTTTATTTTACGAGGTGTATAGTATGGTTCAGACGCTCACCTGATGGTAAGTGATACGCCTGACCATGACAGAGCGGCTTTTATGAAGACTCACAGCCGATAGACAATTATTATTCCCCATCAACGCCGCACTGCGCCCGATACCCGAGATTACAAATTTTAGGTCTCTTATACTGAGTATTTTTACTAGCTACAATGCCCTCTCCCTAAATACAGATGTGCATAATACTTCTATTTGATAGGACGATATCTGGTTCTGCGGTGGTACCTACCTAGACGACTCAGTACCGCATCTACCACCTTTTAAAATGAATGAGAATGTCACAGAACCAATGGCCGTTGAAGCAGACGAGTCCTGACATGGAGACCACGTCTTAGCAAGTGAACCTAGCGTAGGACTCTCTCAAATCCGATGTACAGACGACTTCCTTCAAGTCGCTGGTTGAGGCTGGATTAAGGTTAATTGAGCAGAAATTGATTAGAGACCTGTGTCCATAAGTGAACTGTATATATATAATGATATATATATATATTACTGATATATATATACAACAATCTCTGATATTAGACTCGTATTAGAAAAAAAAAAATTTAACCTGTCAACGATAAAAAAGTGTTTATTTTTTGATATGATTAATCCAATACACGTTTCATTTTTTTCATGAACATACCAGACGTGTATCTTCTAGGAAATTGTTATTGAACATCTAACTTATTGAAAATCACAACGGTCGTTCATACAACTTAATATAAGAACACAAGCACGTCAGCAGCTTAACTTTACATTGTAGTGAATATAAATTCCCATCGATAAACATCTAGGAGCTGATAACGTCACTAAACAAAAGATTACCCGCTCTAAAAGGAATTCCGAACAGAGGTTATTTTACCGAGGCTACGATTTACACTCGGCGACCGCTTTAATTAAAATATAATTCCTAAGCTGATAATTAAATTACATCCAAAAGAGTTTGGAATAAATTTTAATTCCGTATAACGAAAATAGTAAAGGTGTATGTTAATAAATCAATTTTGTATGGGGTTTAAACAATGCCTTTTCAACATATCGCAGTCTATGTCGGTACCTTTAGTTCTCTTACGGATTCAATCATTTCTGATCTTATCCCTAAGAGAGACCCCGAGCATAGCTCACTCCATTGCGCGTTGAGTGACTTTGAACTTGTGAAACCTATCCCGCAGTCAGCGTCCATGTCTCAGCTGCGTATGTAAGTTCGGGTATGATCCATTGCTCAAAGACTTTTGTCTTTAAGCATTGCGGGATTGTCGACGGGAAGACCAATATGTGGGTCTAATCAACTTTTTAGTCACAATATCAGTATTTGAGAGACAATCGTCTTTATGATCAGTTTTGTATAAGTTAGCCAAACTGTGTGGGGCAAGTCAAAATAGTAATTAACCCCACCTATTGCATCAAACAACGAATAAGGCCCTAGCGACCGCCAAAATAGCGCAACGAATAACTGAACTCAAAATCTTTGAACCATGTAAATCACATTTAACAAAGGTTGAGGATCTTGATAAAGTCCTAATTAGGTTATCTATATTAGAACAGTTTTGAAATATTTGGCCTGGCCTATCGTTTTAGGAAGCAAATGTTTCAAACTGCTTGAGTTTGTAAAGTTGTCTGTACTCGCTTACCTCGTCAGACAATTAAGAAAATATTCACTTTACCTCCAGCTAGAACAAATTTGGTAGATCACGCTCCTCTTGCCAGATGCTGTAGAGAATATAATGAACTTCACCTGAGCATTGAAATATTTCACGACTCCTTGCTTAGCATCCAATTAGCATCAGACGGAAGATGGTAGATTTATTTTCTGTCAGTGTATAAGTTCAAAGTTACATAGACCATTTTGTCACCCTCAAGTAAACTACTAAATGCCTTGCTCGAGGTTGGTAAGTGATCCCAGTATTATGAATGTTACTGATTAGTTTTGTTATTTTCATTTTTAGTTTTTTACCTCATGTGTTGTTATTTTAATGTTTATCAATGTTGTGTACGCCTATAAAGAGTATATGTACCAGACCAAAACTTTATCTAAATGTTGTCCAATGTTGTGTATATATACTGTTGGTGTACTTTATTAAATAAATAAATTGCCGTCATAGATGAGATGCTAAGGTGACTGTCGTTTATGAGTCTGTCGCCGAGAGGGTACAAAGTCTTAAACATTGCCGTTTGGTATCATGTCTGTCCGTCTTTTACAGGTTGCATTTCGGAGAGTGTGAGTTGGGATTGCACAGTATTTTTTTTAACATATCACCATCGGACAACTCGCCGTAGGAAGGGGTTCCACTCCTTTGTTGTCGATATACCATCTATTCGTACAAACAAGTTCGGTTTTTCCATTAACATCCGAACTACAACGCAGTGGAATGACCTTCTTGCGTCTGTATACCCCGATACGTACAAGATAGGCGTTTTCAAGGCAAGAGTAAATAGATATTATTTGATAATGTCTATTTATATTATTTGAGTTTGTGTGATATAGCTTAGTCGCCATCGCCACTTTCCATCATGTGACATGAGCAGTCAAACGTACTAAAACTTTTATTAAAAACTAGCTTTTGCCCGCGGCTTCGCTCGCATTAAATTCGGGATAATACGGTACTTTCATTTATCACTATACATAGGATTTCCCCTCCCTCCAACTTTAAAGGTTCGGGGTCAATTTCAGAATTTTTATTAGCAAAAAATATGTTATAGTGAGCTTACCTTAAAAGATAGACATATACTCTCGCGGACTTTTTTGTAGACCTTTAAAAGGAGAACAATACTCTCATACATGACTTTTGTGTAACTTTAACCGTTTACTCAGCGTACGCAGCGGAAGCTCCAAGTATGAAAAAATACCCCCGATTTTGAAACATTCTTCATTGCTGCTCCGCTTCTATTACTCGTAGCGTGATGATATATAGCCTATAGCCTTCCTCGATAAATAAGCTATGTAACACTGAAAGAATTTTTCAAATCGAACCAGTAGTTCCTGAGATTAGCGCGTTCAAACAAACAAACAAACAAACTCTTCAGCTTTATATATTAGTATAGATAAACTTCTAATATATTCAGTGTATAATGTTGTTAGCATTCAGTACACTTTTCACGGGCACAGGGCTTCCTACAGCGGAAAAAAATCTAAATCCTTTCATGTTCTGAAAGAGGTTTGTTAAGGTAAAGTACTTGTAGTATGCCTATCTTATCTTAATAAGCTTATAAACTACCTACCTTTATAATGTAAGGTTTCATGAGATTTAAAGCATTGCTGCCTGTTTTCTGCTGAATGATATATATTTTGTTCGTAAATGCATTTTCGCTTCCAACGAGAATTAGGATCAATCAATTCGATAATCTGCAGACACAAAACCTTCTTCATTACATGCATGCTATCACGCGTACTTGGCGACCTTAAAAAAAGGGAATACCTTTTGAAAGGCCGGCAACGCATTCAGTAACCTCTAGTATTGCAAATGTACATGGGCGGCAGTGTCATTTACCATCAGATGGGCCGTTTGCTCGTTTGCCTGTTATAGCAAAAAAATAAATGTTTATTGAATTATTGCAAGCATCTTTCGAGAAGACAACGGAATCATCACCATGGAACCAAAACAGTTTTCATACATATCCAAACACCCATTTGGCACGTAAGCCTCGAGTTTCGCAGCATCCATTACCGATGAGGCTTACAGTGAACACATATGCACTGCAAACATTTGTCTTCCAGTCGCGTTTTTAATGGCCCGTACTATGGGTTTTCTTAATGATAATAAATGTATTTAAGCTCTACTACTTTACTCTTCAATCGAGTGTGAAACTCGATTGAAGATGTGAAATTGGTGATTGATAGAATAGATGATACTCTTTCTCTCTATCTCCAACCTTTCGCAGTCCACTGCTGGACATAGGTCTCCCCCATTTTGCGCCAGACATCCCGGTCCTCCGCTTTTCTCATCCAGCTTCCACAGCGACCTTTCGCAAGTCGTCGATGCATCGGTTAGATGACATTTAATATATATAAATGAATATATTTGAAAATTCACACTTACCAGCTACAACATTTGATGATTCAACTTGTATAAGTAATGTGTTGTTCAACCACAGACATCAGAATATACATTAGACTGGACAAGCCGCAAGTTTATAGGCAGTCCCAGTGTCGCAATTTCTTTTTCGGTTCTTACCTGTGAAAAGTTATTATATTTCTTGGTAAATTTACTGATTCATTGCGATGATGGTATGTTACAATTACACAGGATGGCATTTTGGAAAAAACGGTAATTTCTTCTAATATTCGTGCGTCTTGACTCGTCTCACAGAGCGTAAACTGGTAGCCAGTGTATGCTCGTTGAGCTTACAGTTGTCGCACTTTAAACGCGGCTTGCCCCATCTCCTGTATTGGGAAATCTGTGTGTTCAACAAAGCAAACAATATTATCCTTTCAAACATTTTTAGTTAAAGCAATGGAAACCTTATTTTGCTTCTGGCAAGTAATGTTTGAAAGATGATTTCTGAAGATGAACACAATTTTTTAAATTGTATTCCACATTAAAAATCATACTCGAGGATAAGTTTTCAAACTAAAATTTTAAAGTAATATTTTGATGCAAAGATTTTAAGCATTTCGATTTTATTAACTTACGCGCGAAAATTTTGATAAAATAAAATTTTCAAATGAAGGCATAAATTTGCCAAAATAAAAGTGTCAGTTTGCATGGTAGGGGGAAAAATGGACGCTCACGCCCGCGTGCATTTGTTTTATAAATAAGTTACTCACTGTAGATATTGTGTTTTGTGTCGATTGCAACCATACCACATTAGTATACGTACTGGACCCTGGAATTAGTGGCGTGCACAGAAATAATGGGCCAGGTGTGCAAATTGAGTCACAAGAATCGCAAAAATAATAAATTATTTATATTTTCGACAAATTGAGTGCTATTGATAACATCATATCGCCTATGGTTTCAATTCACCTAAAAGTTAGCACTTTTCCGGGTTGTCCGCACGTTCAGGGTATGCAATGCTTATTTGCATATATGAAGTTTCACGCCAATGCTTGGAAGTAGGTAGGTTGGCTATATCATCGACATTATTAAACATCCCCACCCAGAGGCATGAGCCTATCTATGAAGGGTTTATAGGCCTCAGTCATCCGCACGGGCCCAATGCGGATTGGCTGACTTTGCGCACAACCTTTTAATCTCTAGATTGGCTATATTTGAGTAGTATAATGTTCACTGCTTAAAAGAGAAATTATATCTAGTATCATTTTCTGTAAAGAAAGATGATCCTGTGCTTTGAACATGTTGCCGTCAAACCCGACTTCCATCTTGATTTGATCAACACTCTTCAATCTCACAAAGAGCTCGCGTGGTGGTTTAAGGCCTAACCTTACCAAAGTTATGCTGTGCAAAAAGTTCTATTCTCTGTTGTGGGGCGCTAAAGTTTAGTGATGATGATAATGACATTTCCTAAAATTAAATTGTGTCTTTCTTCGCATATAACAGTTATTGTTAGAATTTCTTTAACGTTTAATCTCTTTCTTTAGACTATTGCAGTCTATTGCTACTTATCATAGGTGTAGTGTATGTGAGTGAAAGAGAAGGAAGCATTATGTTATCTCTAGCGCACGGAGGTCGTTGAATGCTCAGTCGGCTGTGAACGTCGGGAGTGAGTGGACACGTGCGACTAAGAGCCGACTATATTGAGTGGAATACTAGGTCTTAATTTTGCGCTGGTTATCCCGGCTATCCGCTTTTCCCATCCAGCGTATACTAGCAAACTACCGCAAATCTTTGTTTGTCTTTGTTGTAAACTAGGTGGTAGATTCGATATTGAGTCGTCTAGGTAGGTACCACTGCAGTGCTAGATATCGTCCCGTGAAATATGAGTGCACGCACTTTTGAGTTTCGGGATGAGGGCACAAATTGGCGGGTATAAGAGACCTAACATCTATTGTCCTGGATGACGGGCGCAGTGCGGCATTGATGAAGGTTAATAACTGGCTATCAGCTGTTGGTCTCTTTCAATGACGCTCTGTCATGGTTAGTCGTATCACTTACCGTCAGGTGAGCGTCCATACAGTCTTGTACATTTTTAACATAAAAAAGCCGCTCTCAGAACTATCAATAAAGTAGAGCTACTTTATTGATAAGATCAATAAAGAAGCTTAAACAATAGCTTAGCAAGACTTGAATTAAGCCGTAGAAACATTAAAGTTACATTAAACCATAGAAACAATCATACAAACATCCAAGACAAAGCAACTTGGTCTACCGCAAAACCTCAACAAACGCGAATAACGGCAGTGGACTTTACCAATAAAAAAGGCTAAAACATGTCCGGGGCATTGCAGGCGTCAATAAATCTACCCGCCAATAAATGGGCGGCAGGTTCCGCTGCCGATTCGAAAGGTGCAATTAAATCCCACGAGATTAAATGGACTTCATCCATTTGTGGTCTTGCCCCGTTTAAGCTAAGGCGCAATGGGGGAGCATTCGAGGAGTGTTTTGGTGTGAACATGAAATCATAAATCTGCCCTAGAAACCATAGTCACAAAACATATATTTTGAATTCGACATTTGGGGCACCAAGTACTGTATTTAAATTGAAAAGTAATACATGATACATAATACCTACAAACAAATAACATTGGAGTGTCTGTTTGTTATATTGAAATAACTGTTTTTAGGGTTCCGTAGCCAAATGGCAAAAAACGGAACCTGACTAATCTACAAAGATTCGTCAAGTCTGCCTGTCTGTCCGTCCGTATGTCACACCCTTTTTTCTCCGAAACTATAAGCACTACACTATTAAAATTTTGTAAGTATATGTATTTTGAAACTTGGTGTAGATCTTGAAAAATGATGTTGAGGTTCCTAATAAAAAAAAAAAATTGAATAATTTGCGCGAGAGACACTTCCAAAGTTAAAAAAATCCCATCTAATTTCTTAACTATGGGGTTGATGAAATAAATAAATATGATGTACATGACCATGAAATCTAACAAAGACAACTATAGTTTGAATGATTTCTGGTGTGTATTTTTTTATAAGTCATAAACGGTAAACCACAATTTTTTTCATATTTAACCTGTAGTAGGTGTCTTAGTTATTATAAAATATTTAATTTTATTGAAACATGCTGCTGCGGAACCCTCCACGAGCGAGTCCAACTCGCGCTTGGCCAATTTTTTTCACTATTCAGTTTACTAACTTATATTGGCAGGTAGCTTATGTAAAAAAAAACAAAATTACAACAAATGTCACCGAAAAATAAAATAACATGTTTGACATAGGTAGGTACCTACGCATTTTAAAATATTTTCAAAGTCAATAATGTACAAAGATACCTTTTCAATGCATCCATAAATTTTCTTGGTCATAATTCTGCAACTATGCTTGCAATTCGTTATCACAAACGAAAATAATAATTCTAAAAAAATTTTAAAAAGAGCTTTTTACGGTTTTTTGTAAGACTCTCTTCACTTGTACCACGTTCTTTGACGATGTTCAATGGCTAAGTAATTAATGCCTTCATGTAGCTTTCTTATGTGGCGAGGATAGTGGAGGACTTTCCACAAAAGAACTGCAAAGTTCCAGACCAAAGGAACGTTTAGGTGTGAATTACGAAACTCGTGGAGACTTAAATGTGGTTTTACCTTCTGCTGCTACTAAGATTGATAACAAGGTAAAAATGCAAGAAAATGTGCGCTCTTTCAAAATTCCCAGACTATCTTCAAGGTATTTAAATCATATGCTGCTTTATTGTTTTATGACATAAGTAAACGGAATGGTCCATTCACTTATCTGATGGTAAGAATTACGCCTGACCTTGACAGATGCAGTGTAAAGGAAATGAATAACAGTAGGTTTACTAGGTGGTAGACTAGATACTGAGTCGTCTAGGTAGGTACCACCGCAGTAACAGAAATCGTCCCGTGAAATAGGAGTGCTATGCACTTTTATATTTCGGGATGAGAGCAATGTTGCTAGTGAAATTACTGGGTAGAAGAGACCTTTCATCTGTGGTCTTGGGCGCAGTGCGGCATCGATGGAGGATAAAAACTGTTTATGAGTTGTTGGTTTCCTTCAATGCCGCTCTGTCATGGTTAGGTGTGTCATTACCAATAGGTGAGCGTCTTGAACATCTTGTACACTTAAAACATTAAGAAGGCGGTCATAATTTTATGTCAATACTATCCTGCCCGAGACGAGACTCTTATACCCGCAAGTAATTAATTTTGCCGCAAGAATTATTATTAAAGGATACAATTTCGATGCTTTTCACGTACATACACTTGAACGAAGAAGAAGTGATGAAACTTAAGATCGATAATCTTGAAAGCATACGAAGAGAGATAATAAAAATGTAATGGGTAATTAAAGTTTCTTTTCATATTTGTGTGCTGTAGTTTCTGTCGATAGCATCATTAGCTGCAGAAGCCCTTTCCAATATAAAAAAGCTCAGTAATAGCCTTTACATACAAAAAAACGAATGCAGTATTTCAACCTATACCAACACGAACATGTTTTCCGCAGCCCTTAGGGCTTGTCAGTACAAATAGGCCTTTATCGTGATTGATACTAGTTCTCGGCCACTGCGTCGACACATGCTAATTTATGTTAAACCTCTGCTGAGTTGTATTTGCAATTTATTTATTCAATTTTCAACCTTACATAGTCAGCAATAAAGCACGAATGAAGTGTACAAGGCGCTAATCTTAATGCCGCGGGCCAAGTTAATGTAACAGTTAGTTATGCAAAGTAGGTTTTTAATTCAATTGTCCTTGTTTTGTTTGTTACCGGAATATGGGGACTGTTTTGTTTTCAGCGATTTGTTTTGATTACTTGGTACTTAATGAATTCGTTAATTGTTATAACCTGTCTAACTATAACAGGTCTAAAAATGTTCAGAAGCAGTAGTGTTGCTATTGGTTTTATCAAAATAAATCCTCTAAAATAAATTTAATACATTTATTTAATCGGAAAAATGAGGCACTATTCAAATTAAATAAAGCTTGGCGTTCCGCTTACATTTTTAAAAATCATTTTCTCGAGCGACAGGTCAATATGTACCAAACAGCGTACTAATAAATAAAATATTGAAAACCTCAAATTCCGGCGAATGTGTATCAAATGAAAGGTTTCCCACGGGCCAAATTTCATCAGAGGCATTTCGCTGGTGGCATATTTGAATCAACGCGTGGCAGAATTTTCGTGTGCAGTACACTTCGAATATTTTTTGCAGTACCTTTTTGGGTTATGCCGTACAAATGGAGCTGGCGTATACTGACGGAATATTGTTTAAGAGTACTTTAGTAGGTTTAAAGGTACGGATGGTTTCACTTTAACCATCATATTTCTATCGTCCACTTCGACTTATTTGTTGTTACATTTTAGTGTGTTCAGTTCATACTGCGGAATGTCTTGATGGATAATATTCATTATTATGTTATTAATTTAAAACAAACAACACTAATAGTTAATGATAGCTTGGGCAACCTTTTATACCCAAGTAACATTAAATCTATAAAGTCGAACAGGATTCTGAGTTTCCTGAAACGTGTCCAACTTTTAGACGAAATCTAAAAGGAGAGCGAGTCACAAAAGATCTTATTAAAGACCAGGAAAAGCATGAATAGCCCCCAAAAACTCAAATAATAATAATCAAAATAATAGCGGTAGCTAAGTTGTAACGGATTTAAAAAATATATACTATAATCATAAATGCACTCTAAGAAGCAGTTATGTTGTGCCTTACCGAATTTTACTGTTAAATTAATTATACGACTTAAACATAATATCTCTTTCTCTTATTTCCTATTTTTATTTACCAATAAATGTATACGCATTTACTGGAAAGAATTGAACCTTTGTTTCCGCAACTGCTTACTTACAATCAGTACCAAAACGCGTTATGGAACTTTAATATTCATAACACATCTTACCAAAATTCCCACTATAAATGAGCCCAAAGTCACAAATCTCTCATTATAAAATTTTCCTCTGTTGGAATATTTGCAAACTTTAATTCAGTATGCACCACCCCCAATTTGAAATTACACTGGCAAAGGCAGTGGTCTCGCAAAAACGACCCGTCGAAATGCAAAATAACTCGTGAATTTGCGGAATTGGAATGAATATTTGCATCTCGGCTTGCTTGTGCTTCGTACATATACACAACATTGCGGTAGGAAGTTATAAATATTTTAATCACGAATAAATTTACTTACAAAAATAAATTTATTGTTAAGAAATAAGGCTGAATGGATTTGAATAGTCTTGGCAAGCATAGTACAGTATAGAACGCCCTCCGGCCCTAAAGATCGTCCGGAAATTCAGAAAGATCGTTGGTGGAGGCTGGGTAAGTGAAGCGGAGGACCGGGATATCTAGTGAAAAATGAGAAGACCTTAATAATCACAGAGTTTGAAAGTTTTCTATTAGTTCTTGAAAATTTAAAAATATAAACCATAAAAGACCTCTCTATAAGTTTGACTTCCTGAGAAGTTACAGTATGAATTCGAGAAGTAGTGGTAATATGGCGCAAAAAGGGGGAGACCAATGTCCAGCATTGAACTGTGATAAGTTGAAGAGAGAAAGATAAAATATTTATTTGGCAAATTAGTACCTCAATTTTGGAAAGCACTTTTAATTTAAAAATTAAAGTTAAAATGGAATACTCATCACTTGCCATCAAACATTCATTTACAAGCTGTCCCCAGTAATGATTAAAAATCAAAAGTTCCTGATCTCGGATAATCCCAAAAAATAACCCTCAAACGTATCGAGTGCATTTAACTAACGACTTCTCACGGTACTCAGCCGTCGAGTAATTGGAGACAGATGCTATGAGCACAGTGTGTCCCTAATTACCAAAGAAATATGCCCCATGAAATTATTAATTAATATATATCGTGTGCACGTGTGAAACTCGGATGTAATTATGATTTATGGCCGGTAGAGGGCACAGGTCGACTTTTTTGTTGTAATTTAGTATAGTTAGCTTGTGAATTTAGTGCCGCTTCTGGTTCTAATTTGTTCTTTTGATCTTAATGATAGGAGAAAGTTATTTGATATGACACTTGAAGTCATATATGATTTTTAAATTATTTATTGTTGACGGTTGTCAAGTATTATTTTAGAAAATAAATCCTACCAATAGATGCTTCTATTTCGGTCTGATAATAAAAAAAAGTTTTTTGTGAATGTAATAATAATGCATTGTGCAAATCAATCATTTTTTGGGGGATGTAGTACTCTCTTATCTTCACCTGCGACGTTAGAATGCGGCATAAAGACAAAAATTACAGCTGAGAATGAATAGCAGAGCTCTTTCAATCAACCTAACCTTTTGAGACGAAGTCAAAATCCATTTAATCAAATTAGGCTTACAAAAAGCACTTATGAACATAAAAAAATATACAAAAATACATTGAAATACTAAGCTAAAAATATGAAATTTTATGGTTGAAAAAAAAAGCGCTTGAGTGGTTTGGCCTTTTGACACTGCACTGCTAGATCCAACACGTCTACCAAGCGAGGAGACTAGCAAACCCCTTCACTATTATGAAAGTGGTCCTTAGTCAAGTGCACTCTAAAGGGCAGTTAAATAACATATAAATATGTCAGCTATATTGATTTAATAAAAATATATCGGTTATTATAACAGTTAAGAAGCCTGCTACTGCACCGGATTTCCAGAAAGATTCCGGGTACGATCTCTGAGCAGTACAAATATTTCGCTGCATGAACAAGTATGTTATTAAGGGTTGGGTGTTTTCTATATAAAATGGGTGTGTTTTTTACATTATAATTAATATTATAAGTTTGTCAGTCTGTATGTATGTGTGTAAAGGGGTTTCAATTCTTTAGTTTTAGGTGATTTACTGCTTTTTGCTCTCATACGTTTATTTACATTACACCCTTAACATTAGTTTCAAATTTTGTCACATTTATAACGTACTAGCTTTTGCCCGCGGCTTCGCTCGCATTAAATTCGGGATAACACGGTACATACATTTATCACTATACATAGGATTTCCCCTCCCTCCAACTTTAAAGGTTTCGGGGTCAATAACAGATTTTTTTTTAGCAAAAATATGTTATAGTGAGCTAACCTTAAAAGATAGACATATGCTGTCGCGGACTTTTTTGTAGACCTTTAAAAGGAGAACAATACTCTCATACATGACTTTTGTGAAACTTTAACCGTTTACTCAGCGTTCGCAGCGGAAGCTCCAAGTATGAAAAAATACCCCCGATTTTGAAACATTCTTCATTGCTGCTCCGCTTCTATTACTCGTAGCGTGATGATATATAGCCTATAGCCTTCCTCGATAAATAAGCTATCTAACACTGAAAGAATTTTTCAAATCGAACCAGTAGTTCTGTATTAGCGCGTTCAACAAACAAACAACTCTTCAGCTATCATCATCATCATCATCAACAGCCCAATTATGTCCACTGCTGAACGAAGGCCTCCCCTAAAGATTCCACGCGGACCTCCCTTGCAGTTGACATCCATCTACCCGCCACCTTCACCTCATTCCATCTGGTTGGGTCGGCCTACGCTTCGCTTTCCGTTACGTGGACGCCACTCGAGAATCTTCCGCCCTCGGCCATCGGTTCTACGCACTACGTGAAAGAATATATATATATTAGCTTTATATTTAAGTATAGATTCACTTGTTTTGAATTCACACCTCCCATCTTCGATCTAGTAAGCGTTTGACCCTTACATTTGGGCTTTACATATACAACGGGACCCATAGCCGGCCATCGATCTGATAACCCGGAAAGTAAATCAAGCCTTTTCTTTTATCCTTTGAGCCCTACTTGTATATATGGACTTTTTTTATAAATTAGTTCCCATATTTTCAACTGCGGATATTAAAATAGGATAAAATAATTAACACGTTGAGCAAATGACGACCCATTTGGTGTAATGGTTGAGACGTCGGCTATTACTCCAAGGGTTCCAGGTTCGATCCTCGGGCAGTACAACTCATTATACGGGTAGGCTCGTGCCCCTCGGTGGGGACGTTTAATTAGCTGAGGATGATGATAATTGATAAGTAGGAACCTACTCTAATGCCATGCTACTATGGTGGGCGTCACACAAAACCATGTACGAATGTCCAGTGAAATGTGAGCGGCAGTATCATTGGACTATCTGTCCGTTCGCCTCCTCATGATATCCAACACTAAACGCATTTCTTTATAAAATACAAAAAAAAACTCTTTCAGTAACTTAGTCTGAAATAAAGTTTTTTTGTATTTCAATAAACCCTTTATTATTATACCCTTGATAAATTAATAATAAGCTCATAAATAACTCGATGAAACCACTCGTAATTCCGTAAATAACAATTAGGCCAAACCGGAACACTGGCAACAACCAACACGAAAGTCTGACCGATTTGACCGACATCATTCAAGTCCCAAATTAAGGACGCCTCGACACCCCCTGACGTAGGTTGGATACAAAAATTAATCCCTTTAAAATACATACGCGACCCATCCGTAAATACAACGCCATGAATGAATAATGCAGACTGAAAAGCCAGTGCTGGGTCGAAAAGCTCAGTATATTCGGTAGCAGCACTGCTTTTTAAAAATATTTTAACAAGGAGGAATAATACTTTAAAAGTTACATAATTATTAGAAGGCGTACATTATCGACAGTAGATTCCGGTGAAAATATACAAGCGAAGGAATACATTTGATTTATACTTCGGTGTTACCACCTAGAATAATATTTATACATATAGGTGGTAAATTCGATACTAAGTCGTCTAGGTAAGTACCACCGAAGTGCCAGCTATAAGATATCTTCTTGTGATATAAGAGTGCTATGCACTTTTGAGTTTCGGAATGAGGTCACTGTAGCTAGTGAAATTACCGGGTATAAGATACCTAACATCTGTTGTCTCGGGTGACGGGCGCAGTGCGGCATTGATGGAGAATAATAACTGTTTATCAGTTGTTGGTCTTCAAAGCCATGTCAGGCGTATCACTTACCATCAGCGTCCTGATCGTCCTGTTTACTTCTTAACATAAAAAATAGATATTTCGTGATCAGCTCCCTCATATATTCTTCTCTTTATCGAGTATTAAGGTTAGTCTTATATTTATTTGGGGATACGGTAGTGCCCCGCCAAGACGAGCTAAGTGAAGCGCAAGAGCACTACTTACTTTTTCTTGAAGTGTTCTGTCGTTTTTTTTAACTCTAATACAGTTGGATTCCGATGTACCAGATAGTTTACATTATTAGGTTATGGTGTCAATAATAGTCTCAATTGAAAAGCTCGAGTACTTTAGATTGTATTGATATCTACACCGATTTAGTTACGTTTTGAATTTGTTGAAGTTACTAGTAGGATCGGTAGAGTAGAGCCGTACTTTCAGAAACTTGGCTTTACATGAGATCTGATATGTTTTTCACAAGGCTAACCGACCACATATGGTTATGGGTCTTGTCAACATTTTACATGAAATGTTATTTTCGCGATCGAAAGATGGCCTAACCAGTATATTTGACTAGAAAAAAAATATTATAGCACAACATTTCGTGTTGTCCTAAGTCTACAAATCAACAATAATGCAATATTCATTATATCGAAATCCAATATGCAAATCTATTGTTACCAAGACTAAGATTGACCCAAATATGGCGTGGTCCATTTTTGGTCACCAATTTTGCAAGCGCTCCGAGACTCTAAAATAGAATGTAAAATCTGTACCTATTTGGTGCAGTTTGTTTCGGACGATATAAGGTCACACAAAAATGCCTGGGCTAAAGCGACTGAATATATTAAACCAATTCCGGACGATCCGTTCACTGTCGCCATCGTGGCAGACAAAGCGCGTAAAGTATCTCAGAACACTCACAACACTTCGACTGCCGGCTGGAGCCTTCGTCGCAAGTCCTTGTAGGTTCGATCCATTATCGCGCCAATTCTAAATCTATGGTTCGAACAGTCCCTATTCGCGTTACCGGTGCGTGCCCGGTCGCTTTTCTCCCCAAACTTATACGAGGTTACCTAGACCCCACTACAACGCCCAAGCCGAGGTTCGCGACCCACTCTGGGACACCCTGATTAAGGCGTTTCTGTGTTTACTGCTAAGTTATTTTCTATTGAGATTTATTACCCATAGAACAAGCAAGCTTCTTGAATAAATCAGGAATATGTGGATCTCTTCATAGTAACTACTGAACATAGCTCTCTTTTACTCTTTTTTTTTCTTTTTTTATAGGTCGGTGTAGTGTGCCTTCCCATCTGGAGGGTGCAGGTTCAAATCCGCCTACGTGGCGGATTCCGCCAATGTTTATTAAAATTTTCAAAATTAAAAAAAAACTTCGTTTACGTAATCGGCTCTTTTACGATAAAGGAAAACATCGTAAGGAATCCTGGGCACACCAGTGAAGAGATACAAAGGTTGTGTGTAAAGTCGGCCAATTCGCACTGGGCCATTGTGGACGACTACGGCTACGCCTACACCTGCACCCGGGTACGGGTAGGCTCGTGCCCCTCAGTGGGGACGTTAAATGAGCTGATGATAATGATTACTCGACCTTTACTTTTCTCATACAGCCTCCACCAGGTACTGGCTGTGATTAACCTTTTTAACAACTAACAGTACTGGCAACTCTTCAACATGATACTAAATCCTTATCAAAAACAATTACTACGCAGTAAAGTATTAAATTAATTCAGAAAACAAGATCCCAGATGCGGAGCAAGCATTAGCCTTATCTGCCGATAAGCAAACGGCCAGAGGCGGCGAGATGATTGCATCGCTACAGATGGCACAGATAGTGTATCTGATGAGGAAGCAGATTTGCGGCTATGGTTCTTAAACAAGCGATGATGTGACGTTTATTAAAATTGGAGGGCTTCCTCGGTTGGATTCTGTCGTAATTTTTGCTACGTGCGACAAAACTGGAATGAACTTCCACTGGTTACATTTCCAGAGCTATATGACTTGGCGTCTTTAAAAAGAGCGTACACACATTAAAAGGGCCGGTAACGCATTTTTGGGACCTGAAGTCTTGCAAATGTTCATAGTTGCTGTACAGTGTTGTTGCTTCCTTAGGACTTTTAGGGCTATATGGATATTTTTTTATACCCACTGACATTCACACAGCGCCATCTAGCTCCAAGTTAAGCGTGAAGCCTGTATTATGGGTACTAAACAACGGATAAATATATATATATATATATATATATATTTGTTAGTACATACATATTATACATAGAAAACACCCAGGCCATTACAAACAGACATGTTCATGCACAGAACCCGGAACCCTAGGTGTTGCAGCCGATGTCTCAACCGCAATACCAAATGGGTCGCCAAATTTTGTAGTATTTTATTATAGAACTTTATTAAATGCTTCTTTCAACAAATGATTTTCCTACTTTACTTAATATAAGATTTGGAATAGCAAATTTGTGTATGAAGTCGCATTTTTTTTACAAATGAAATTTTTGCAGACATATTTAACTAGACTAACATAAATGTATTGAGACGCTACTGTTAACATATCGAATCTATTAATAGTACCCTTAGAAAATCGCATGATCTTACAGTTCATAATAATAAGGAATAAAGTGATTGAGCCCAATCAAATCAACCGTATGGAGTTCCACGCTTGCACCAGAACCTAGACTTACTTAACTAGCAAACGTGGGCAGTTGCAATAACGTAACGCTGCATATATGCAAATTAATTTATTAAAACCGATTTGTTTATTGCTCAGAGTGTTTTCAAACATGGAGTACATAGAAAGATAATGGTAATAAAATTATATGGTAAAAAAAAAAAAAAAAAAAAAATTATAAAATAATTACAATGATATTTTTCGGTAAACTCACATTCATGCATAACATCATGATTTGTGCATATATTTTTTTAAATAATAATTTACAAATAAAGTCCACTTAAATTTCTAGTTCTTATTTTACTATTTTGTTACTAATGAAAGTACTTATAAAATGTAATAAAAAATATTTTGGTTTACAAATTATAAAACTCCGAATCCAACTAAATAAAATAGTTTATCTGTTATTATTTTCATGTTAAACCAACAGTTTGACTTTGTTTTCCAAAGCACGGTGGGCCTCGAGGTATGATTACGGTCACCCATGACTAAATACTGCAATTGTTGCTTGACTTTTGCAATTTTAAAAATTAGCTCTAATACGAATAAAATCTATTATCGACCTGGTATCCTTTAAAAAGAGCGTATTCCCTTTCCAAAGGCTGGCAACGCATTTCAGTGCCTCTGGTATTGCAAATGTACATGGGCGGCGGTGTCATTTACCATCAGATGAGCCGTTTGCACGTTTGCCAGCTATAGGGTAAAAACAATTATGAAACTAATATTGTTTTCTAAATTTGCTACTTATTAGAATCAAATGCTCAAATATGACTATAATGGTATAACGTCGGTGGCTCATTCGTGTGCACTTTTTCCTTTCGATCTGAAGGGCGCAGGTTCAAATCCCGCTACGTACCAATGTCTTTTCGAATTTTCGAAATTTTATGTACGTTTATCCGACGCTCTTACGGTGAAGGAAATCATCGCGAGCAAACATGCGCATACGCCTACGAAGAAATTTAGTTGTGCGTTGAGTCGGCTAAGAGAACAAAAGTTACCGACATAGCCCGCCGGATCAGCAAGTTGAAGTGGCAGTGGGTTGGTCACGTATGTCGCAGAACCGATAGCCGTTGGAGCAGACGAGTTCTGGAGTGGAGACCGCGTCTCGGCAAGCGTAGCGTAGGGCGCCCTCCAGCCCGATGGACGACGACTTGCGAAAGGTCGTGGTGGAGGCTGGATGAGGAAAGCGAGGACCGGGATATCTGGCGCGAAATGGGGGAGACCTATGTCCAGCAGTGGACTGCGATAGGTTGAATAGGGAGTCGGCTAACCGCACTAGGCCCGCGTGGACGAATTAGGTCTAAAGCAATGCGTCCTACCCGAGCTAACATAGCTGAGACATGGACACTGACTGCTTTGGGTTTCTCTTAAGGATAAGATCAGAAATGATTTAATCCATAAGAGAATTAAAGTTACCGACATAGCCCGCCGGATCAGCAAGTTGAAGTGGCAGAAGGCTGGTCACGTATGTCGCAGAACCGATGGCCGTTGGAGCAGACAGTTTCGGAAAGGAGACCGGGTCTTGGCAAGCGTAGCGTAGGACGCCCTCCGGCCCGATGAACCAACAACTTACGAAAGGTCGCTGGATGAGGAAACCTATGTCCAGCTGTGGACTGCGATAGGTTGAAGAGACCGTGTACGGGTAGGCTCGTGCCCCTCAGTTGGGACATGTTGATGATGATCAAATATGAAAACTAACATATTTTTGATACTGTCGTCAGAATTAATGAACCGAAATATTGGGATATACGCCGTATTTGCGGCGTCGCTTTGACGCGGTCGCGCCAACCGCCATGACAAAGCGCCATCACTTGAGTAATGAACGTGTGCATGTTACCTAAGTGCTTGGCTAATTCCCCAACCATATCTGTGTTATGAACCCGCTGAATTGGATTGGTGATATACTATTTTGCATTTATTGTCGAGACGAAATAAATGATATTTAAAACGAGAGGAGTAGTAAGCAAACTAAAAACTAGATATTATTTGAATAAGTGTACCAGTGTTTAAGGTCGATTATGTAGTTATAACAGCACATGAACGATCGACGATATCGAAAAAGGAATCAATATAAGAAAGGTATACTTTAGACGAAGAAGAAGGCACCATTTAACAAAAACATACCATCTAAAAGATGACCTAAAAGTCATGAATAAAAGTGAACTAAAAGTCATGAATGATGAAATGATGAACTAAAAGACATGAATGAAATCGATGGTAAAGTATTAAAAGTAACTTGAAAGATTTAAACTTTAGGTAGGCATGCATATATGAACCATCCTGAGCGAGTTGGCTGACCGGTGGGACTCTCCATTGGTACATTATTAAATATAAATATCCACTGACATTCACACAGCGCCATCTAGTCCCAAGTTAAGCGTGAAGCCTGTTTTATGGGTACTAAACAACGGATAAATATACTTATATACATTTTTTTTTTGTAAATACAAACATATTATACATAGAAAACACCCAGACCATTACAAACAGACATGTTCATGCACACAAATGTTTGTACTGCCCGGGGATCGAACTCGGAACCCTTGGTGTTGCAGCCGACCTCTCAACCGCAACACCAAATGGGTCGTCAAATATTGGTCATGGTTTTCAGCGCCTGCAACTAGATACATTTATATATAGCTCAAAACCTGTTAAATGCTTTTTTTACCCTAGAATACCATTTCATACATACTTTCTTTGGATATTTATCAGAAAATTAAGTTTATTATCAGTATTATATATCATTACTACCTACTATTTGCACATAACTGATCAAACCATGCGTATAAAATCCATCCGTGTTCCCATGAAATCCAATTATGTTAAAAATTAATGTCCCCCATCAAAAATAACACGAACGGATATTATCGATCAACTGCCAATCAAATTAATAAAGACACGTAATCCGATCTAACTTTGGAGGACTCTATTATTTCCTACTTAAAACGCAAAAGGATGGAGCGAAACTCAAATCAACGGTCCATAGAAATCCGAAACCGATATGAAAAACGCAAAATTAAAAAAAGATGGGAACGAGAATAGTCAATAGTCACTTCATATTGTGTTTGCTGTGTAAACCACATGAGTTCCGTGGTATCGTGTTACACTCTGACGATTTCGATGAGACTACTATGAAAACGCATAGTTATACATCCATTTCAATTAAAATAGCTGAGCCAAGCTTCAAAGTTAGAACTAAAAAGGCAATGTACGAGGAAACAGGCGTAAATTTCAACAACCTTGTCAATACTATGTGTAAGTGAGTGGTCGGGAAAGGGTTTGTATATCCTCAAATTGTGTAGACAAAAGTTGACTGAACCTGTGTAACCTAAATTGTCCGCAGTGAGTTCATTGTTTTAACGTTTATTTTTCAATAGTTATTTCCTGGTACTTTGATAGACTCAAGCTAAAATAGAATAAGAAGAAATCTTAAATCCTAGCTAAACAGCCGAGTGGAGACAGTACCCATTGCATGGAACATACGTTTTGATTAATTTAACCATAAGTTTTAATAGCGCGAAGCCAATAGGCATGAAATTGCTTAATGCTATTATATGTAAGTGACAAATTGCGTATTTCCTTCACTGTGAAAACATTTATTTATGTAAATACCAGTGCAATACGTAAGCTTACTATTAAATTGAAAAGATACTTGAACATAAAACACTTGTTGAATACCCAACAAATGAATAATGTTTATTTGGCTATTGTGACTACAATGGGTCAAATTAAAATAACGAACAGTGAAATAACTAAATAAATGTTTATAAAATGCAAGTTAGGTTTGTTTACGTCTACTATACAACATTATAGTAAACGATCAAGCACATTTTAAGGCACGATCTTTAATAAACGAAGACTCACGTTTTTTTCGGATCAAAAGCTCAATTTTAAATATTTTTTGGAACTAAAGCAACAGATAAATGACTCATTCAAAATCACGTTCTGAATAAAAACTCTTTAATATAAGGCTAAATAATATAAGGCTGTTGTGAAAAAATACGGAACTTTTTATTAGAGGAAACGCAAGCTTCAATCTCTATAATACTAGAGAATTAAATCTATTTCCAAACAAAAAACATTTGCTATTCAATAGATTTTTCTGCATTTATGATGCCAAAAACAGCGTCCGCATGACCAATTTTCAGTCCAATGCATTTCAAATTATGCAAATCGCTACACAGCAACGCCTGCTAGTACAATTTTCGCATACTCGATTAACTTTTGATTTTAGATTGTGTGTGAAATTTGGGCGAAAAGTTAACTTTTTTGTGCTGAATATATATTGTACTTGTTGACCATGTATTTGACTATTGTCATTAAAAGATATCGGCAACTTTTTATCACTTATTTCTACTATGAATGATCTTTGAAAATATCTTTATCAATAGGCAAAGTCAAAAGGTTCATCAAATGTGTTCTTCACTATGAAAACTGAAACACATTGGATGAACATTTTGACTTTAATAACTTAAAATTTTATTTGAATTTGTGCCAAATTTTCAATCTCTGCTATCTGTCGCCGAAATACGTAACGACCATTACGCCACAGGCACGGAAATTTAATAAATCGTAATTAGTATTCCACCGTCAAATCCGCTGAATATCAAAATGTAAAGCTTGGACAACAACAACTGGCCGTCCAATTTCGTTACAACAAAACGGGCCGAAGATGCTCATCTTGCACTTGGGAGATTAATTAGAATTGTAAATGATCCATCGGCTGAGGCGCTTCCTCACTAGAAAGCTAGTCTTTAGAATTTGACAATTCTACTGAATTAAAATTGACGTACGGAATATATTACAAAAATATGTATATTTGTCACATTAAGTGGTCCTTTTCAGTTTGGACAGAACATTGCAAGTTCATCAAAATGAATGCCTGAAAAGAAAGATGCTCCGTAATTCGAAGAGAGTGTTCATTACTATTTCTTCCTTATCAAAACTTTAAACCAATTTCTTTGAATCCTTCTTAAAATATAGAAATGTAAACTTTATGTTTTCATTAATTTTAATTAAATAGGCTATTATATTAGAGAGTAGACCATTGTATTCATTCCTACATGTGTTTAATCATGCAGCAATCACTTTTGTAGCCATATCATCAACTTTTATCATCTATAATTCACTAGCTATCACACTGTCAAGAAACCACTTGACTAACATAATAAAGTAGATCGAAAACTATGTGACGGATAAATAATTAGAGTCAAATCATATCATTAAAAAAGTAAAATTTTCTATGATCAATATTATGAACCTTGGTGAGATCTACACCTAAGTCCTTTCGATCCTCTCAGTTAACTTCAAATCAAAATGTTTACTGTAAACAATCCTTTTGAAGATTAGGAAGGAATTGAAACACCGAAGGAATATTTATAAGAGTTAATATTTATAGAATCCCTGATTTGTCTGCCTTATCAGCAAGAAAATTATGCCGAAATACGGGTTCAGTGTTCAAGTAAGGTTGTTTATTGTTTTTGAGTTTAACTTTGTTGAATGTTTACTGCTCAGCGGGCAGAGAAATTGCTTTTCTTTCACAGTCGCTATCAAGCCTAATATTTTGTTATTCTTACAGAATTAACCGATGTGGTTTCATTTTGAATGCTCTTGAGTTTTGTGAATAGAATACTTGATTGTTTCTTGGGGAAATTTAATTAAGATGGGTAATATTTTGTAAAAACACAACTTTAGTATTAGTAGGTATAAATTTATTCAACAGGATATTTTTACGATTCATTTGATACATTACTACTCTCAAAGTATTATGTATATTAAAATCTTCTTTAAGTTAATCAAAATTTAGCATGAGCCTTTAATGAACTCGTTAGGATAGTGTTGAAAATATTTTAAAAACGGATATTATCTTAAATATTTAACATTATTGTTTAAAGCGTCAATCAAAGCTCGAATTGTTGTGGGTGATTCATTCCTGAGAAATATGAATAGGAACACCCTATTTGACCATGTATTTATATTCACCTATAATTTTATACCAACTACGGATTTCAAGCAAGCCAACCGATGCTAGCACAGGTACAGACTAGATTAATTAAGCTAGTTATGGACCGAACTGCGAATATTTGTACTGGAAGGCTAAAATGATTTTACGATGATATGCCTAGTTGTAGAGAGCGTCGGTGGCTCAGTGGTGTGGACTGTCGCCTTCCTACCGGGAGGGCTGAGGTTCAAATCCCGACACGTACCAATGTATTTTCGAATTTTCGAAAAATATATGTACGTTATCCGACGCTCTTACGGTGATGGAAAACATCGTGAGGAACCTTCATGCAGCCTGCGAAGAGATTCGAAGGTTGTGGTGAAGTCGTCCAATCCGCACTGGGCCCGCGTGGACGATTAAGGCCTAATCACCCTATACGGGTAGGCTCGTGCCCCTCGGTGGGGACGTTTAATGAGCTGATGATGATGAATAGGAACACCCTATTTGACCATGTATTTATATTCACCTATAATTTTATACCAACTACGGATTTCAAGCAAGCCAACCGATGCTAGCACAGGTACAGACTAGATTAATTAAGCTAGTTATGGACCGAACTGCGAATATTTGTACTGGAAGGCTAAAATGATTTTACGATGATATGCCTAGTTGTATAAATTAAAATCAACTGTTTGTTATTCGGGTTTTATTATGTTTTCGATTTATTTGAAATTATTTAGTTAACTATGTTGTATGACGTAACGGATGATTTGAATACAAATCGGCACCACCCCTACTCTCGCGGGTTTTACATACATTGACAGCAGCTATTTATGGTTATTTTTCTTCATAAATTACATAAACTATTGAATGAAGACCTTTCCCAATGAATCATAGTATTGAAAAATTCCAGAACATGTGCCGTCATATGTTTACTTCTTATCCAAAGATATTATGTATACATAAAGGTAGATACGCCACCCAGTTTTTAGGCTTTTGTTTAGGTAAATTACACTCATTCGAAATATGTGTATATGTACTGTCGCTGCATTCGGAACACTTTTTTCGATTGTTTTGTGAGAGTATCACGAATCTATACTTTTTACATCATTGTTCTTATCCAAATAATTTATAGAACTGTATAATAATTCTATAACATCGAAAGCATAGGTTTGTAATAGTGTCTAGAGTGAGTTTGCGCGTCTCTCCAGACGCCATTCAATATTTGTAATAGCTTTGCTTATGTCCACACGTGATTGTAATTTCTCTACTGTGTTTGCTGAAGTGCTTGTACTATGGACGGTACTAGATGGATACTATAAGTGTCTCTTTATAATGGATATTGTAGTATAGAGAATAATTACAATTACAATTGACAATACGAAGTAATTTATGTTACGTACGTTTACATTTGTGAGTGTCGGTGGCTCAATGGTGTGGACTGTTGCCCTCCTACCGGAAGGGCTGAGGCTCAAATCCACGCCACGTACTAATGTGTTTTCGAATTTTAGAAATTATATGTACGTTATCCGACGCTCTTATGGTGAAGAAAAAACATCGTGAGGAAACCTGCGCACGCCGGCGAAGAAATTTAAAGTTTGTGCGTGAAGTCGTCCAACCCGCAATGGACCCGCGTGGACGACTAAGGCCTAATCACCCTTTACGGGTAGGCTCGTGCCCTCGGTGGGGACGTTTAATGAGCTTATGATGATGACGTTTACATTACGTTATACGTTTATAAAGGTAAGCCAGTTAGAATGAACAAAAATAACGTAAGTTAAGTGTGACTAATAGGAAAATAGTACGAAGCAATATAAAGTACTTGTGGGATACGAATAAGGTCGCTGGTGAAAAATGGGTGTGGACTGTATTTTTCGACTTTATAAATGGGACAGTTACTCGGAAAAATTGTAGAAAAGAGCTCACGGACCGCAATACAAACACCACATACCTTTAATTCCCGAGGCTAGGTCTCTGCGGGGAATCTCCGAGCCGGTGAAGGTACCGCGTGGCTGGTGACGTCACACTACGAATAGTGCGAGGTTTGCCTGACGATGGAGCTCCACTAAGTCGTTAGATGCACATAGAATTGTCATTAGAGATACACACAAACGAGTGTACTCGCGGCGAAAGGGTCGTGAGTTCGACCCACAGTCAGGTCTGCTGAAGAGTAGCACCTGGACCGCGCGTACCGAATGGAGGTTGACGAACAAATGTGACGTCGTCTCCGCAATATGGAGATAACATCGGGACAAGGTGGGTAGCATCGGCATGCGATTCGGAGCGTTCGTTTCATCTACCTCACAATTGTCCGATAAAAATATTTTGTAATAGTAGAATTACGAACAGTACTTTTATGGAATCATTACTTGTTATAAAGATGTTTTAATAGCTCGGTAAAAAAAGTTAATAGTATACCTAGTGGTTCAGTATCTATTTGGGGGAGACATATGTCCAGCAGTGAACTGCAACAGGTTGTAGAAAAGAAATATCTATATACACACTAAATCATATGACTATGACGTGAGCATACTTATTCCTCAGTTAATAAAAAAAGAACTTTACTTCAGTTGTGCATGTAATTGCTGTTTGTTTTGAAAATATGCACACATTAATATAGTTTAATAGTCTTCTCATTTATATTGAAACGAAGTTAACCTTCAATTTCTGTAGAGTTTTTGGGGTAAAAGGTAGGTCTTTGGTATCAGGTTCAAAAGTAAATTTAATATTTCTGCCGAATACATTAGTAAGCCTCGCCAGTCGGTGATGCTACTGAAAACCGAAAAGATGACCAACCAGTAATTCGTTAAACTAACATTACAGGCATTGATTTTATCTAGAAAGAAGAAAGAAAGAAATATTTATTTGGCACACGTGTGCGTATAACAAACAAAAAACATATAAATTAACAAAAATAAGTACCAAATAGGACTCACTCAGCATTTGTCCTGGTACACTACGCACACCAGGACGCTGTTTTTCAGTGAAGCCCTAGTGTAAAGCCAAAAACTAACATCAGTTTATTTTAAATTAAAAATAAATCTTATTCATATTCATTTATTCACTTTAACAACAACATTAATTTTCTGTAACATTCTAAACGGCGGAAGTAGTGGATAAAGATTTAGCCAGCTGTCTATACCTAAAATAACAATGATAATAATAAAATTGACCACATAATTTCACATTTCATTTAATTTCAGTTCCAAAATGCAGATAAATGCTAAATAAGTAATAAACTGGCAACAATTAACATTCACCAATCTACCAAAGACACTACCGACATTGTTTGCTCACATGAAATTTATGTTTCCACACAACCCTCAACTTCAACCTCGACTTTAATAGTATTGTTGTTAGACACAAGTCGCTCGACATGCCTGTTAAATACCTCGTCAGAAGCTTCCGATGAGATTGTTACAAACGTTATTTTAGAGTTCACTAAAACAACATATGATGTGGATACCGTTAATACAATTTCTCAATCCAAATATTACTTTGATCATACGGGCATAGTTTGCTTCGTATGAACTCTAGCGATTTTAGATAGATATTCGTATATGTCTGGAACTATACATAATTACAATAATCTAGAAAAATAACATATTTTTTCCATTATCTTCCAATTGTTTTTAAAGCTTCGATTCGTGTTTTTTCTTAATAATGTTTGAGTTTGTTATTTATGTCACCCATTATCAAAGCATTTTAATCAATTATCTCCATATGCAGCAGTGATCTACTTCCTATTCCTATTCAATCTATCGCAGTTCACTGCTGGACATAAATCTCCCCCATTTTGCGCCAGATATACCGGTCCTCCGCTTTTCTCATCCAGCCTCCTCCAGCGACCTTTCGCAAGTCGTCGGTCCATCGGGCCGGAGGGCGTCCTACGCTACGCTTGCCGAGACGCAGTCTCCACTCCAGAACTCGTCTGCTACAACGGCCATCGGTTCTGCGACATACGTGACCAGCCCACTGCCACTTCAACTTGCTGATCCGGCGGACTATGTCGGTAACTTTAGTTCTCTTACGGATTAAATCATTTCTGATCTTGATCTACTTAAAATTTTAATATTTATCAAAGTAATTCACATAATACTCATGATATAATTCAATAGCATACGAAACGTACACTTTGTCCCTGACAGGCTAATTTAATAAACTTATCTCAGATCCTTCCAAAGCTCACGGATATAATGAAAGATATAAATGTCAGGTGGTATTAAGATCAGCAGAAGTTATGAGGCAATGGTAAGCTTAGGCGGTATAATTTGTGACTGTTCTGGAAACGTATTAAGTTATTGTTTCATTTTTACATATCTAAAAACGTAGGGATATTTCTCAATAGTATTATTCATTAGCTTGATTATTAGTTTTTTGTTTGTGACGAAGTGAACAGGGCGGTCAGGACGCTCACGTGATGGTAAACGATACGCCTGACCATAACAGAGCGGCATTGAAGGAGGCTAACAACTGATAGACAGTAATTATTTTCTATCAATGCCGCACTGCGCCCGTCACCCTAGACAACAGATGTTAGGACTCTTATACCCAGTATTTCACTAGCTACAGTGCCTTCGCTCCGAAACACAAAAGTGCATGGCACTCGTATTTCACGAGACGTTATCTGGCACTGCAGTGGTACCTACCTAGACCACTCAGTGTCGAGTTTACCACCTAGTAAAAGTGATTTTACTATGTCACAGAATAAATTCAACTTAACTTCTATCTCTAATAGAAAATCTTATGCTTTTGTATATAGTTCTCGACTCAACTACTGAGCAGTAAAAGTATGAGAGAAAGTATTTAGCGTTAGGAGCGTCGGTGGCTCAATGGTGTGAACTGTTGTCTTCCTACCTGGAGGGCTGAGGTTCAAATCCCGCCACGTGCCAATGTGTTTTCGAATTATCGAAATTATATGTACGACGCTCTTACGGTGAAGGAAAACATCGTGAGGAAACCTTCATGCACGCCTGCGAAGAGATTCAACGACTAAGGCCTAATCACCCTATACGGGTAGGCTCGTGCCCTCGGTGGGAACGTTTAATGAGCTGATGATGATGATACTTTTTAGATTTGAGAAGTCAGCTAGGCACTAAAACAAAGATTTCGTGGTCGATCCCAGTGAAGAACCAATGTATGCACATCTTTATATTGGTTTAGATGTTTTCTATGTAAAATATATATTTACAAAAGAAAGAATATAAACAGTGTTAATAAGAACTATGATCTTTATAAATTTAGCGTTAAATATTTTTCTAGCTGACTGCTACTTTTTGCTGCAAAAAGCCTTTACTCGACTTTCATCCTTAAGATGCCGTGTAAATACCTATGGATAGTTATGTTCAAACATTATTCCTAATTAATAAGAAACACTCAATTTTAAGAAGGATTTTTTACCAAACGAACGTTATATGTTAAACGCCAATATTTGTTTCAAAATCTACTTATTTATTATCTTTCCTAATTTAAAATTATGTAGAGAATCCAAATTAATAGAAAAACATCTGAAACACCGTCTAAAATATCTCAAAAATTCATGCATTTTATCTCAAATGAGCGACAATTTTATGGCATGCCGTAACTTGCGCTTGTAGAATGTAAGTAGCAAGGCATAATTCATATCAAACATGAGATTATCATGTGACCTAATTCTTGGGATTGCTTCATGATACTAGAATAATGACATTGTCCTTACTACACAAGGTTTTTCAAATAAGGTTTTATATTATGTCATGTTATTTATTACTCATTGTTATAAGATTTATGATTTTATGAATATTTTACATTAAGCCATCAGTCCCAGCTACATTCGTAGGATAGTACCCACCAATGTACCTAAGGTTTTCGTGGTGGCCTTCAGCCCAATTCAATCAACCAATGGTGATAATATCAAAATACCTTTTGAAAATAAAAAAGAAGCTTTGTAGAGAGCTCTTGCATTATCAAACATTTGTGTAATAAATTGGCATTTTTGTACTATAGAAGAAAAAATTAAAGTAGCACCAGACTGGTTTGTACTCGGTAACTAACGAAGGAATCAGAGAGCCAGTACCCTGGATTCTGAATATGTTAAAATATATGCAAAGTATAGCGTTATGAAAAATCTAAAAAAATAAGGATTTAGTCAAAACGAAAATAATATAAATATCGTTTGGAAGGCGTAGATTTTATTTTCCAAAGTATTAGTAGGTAGAATTCTTTATTTAATTAATTTTGATATCAAATTTAAATCGTTAAATTAGTTATAGAACACACAACCCGTAAACAAAGTACTAACGACTGTTGCCTATACCTACATAGTTATGACTATGCACCCAGAATGCAGATGTGGTCACGGGTGGGCACCACAGACATCCGAATATACATAGACTGGACAAGCGCCAAGTTTATATACGCAGTCCAGGTGTCGCCAATTTCTTTTCGGTTCTTACTGTGAAAATTATTATATTTCTTGGTAAATTACTGATTCATCTGCGATACATGGCATGTTACATTGCACAGGATGGCATTTTGGGAAAAAACGGTAATTCTTCAATAGTCGTGCGTCTTGACCGTCTCACAGAGCTAAAAGGCAGGCAGTGTATGCTCGTTGAGCTTACACCGTCGCACTTAAAAACGCGGCTTGCCCCATCTCCTGTATTGGGAAATCTGTGGTGGGCACTGACGTGTAGTACTAATTGGCTAGCATTGTCCGAGAGATGGCGCTTGCGAGCTCGTGACCGAAATACAGTTAGTGCTGTTAACAGCTGGCCCTACCTTGCTAGATTTATTGTGTGGACAATACGCACATAAATTGTCGTATAATGAAAGTTGTTGACATAAATAGTTTGTGTCACAATAGTTTGCTTTATGTGTTTTTAATGTTGTTGCGAAATTAAGGACGTGTTTACGTTTGCTAAAATGTTTTACTGTAATGTTATTTGGTCATGTTCTAGATTTGTAAATGAAAGAACAAAAATTTCCTTTTATTCTATTTTTAGAACTATGCGTAAGTTATTATTAAAATGTTTGTTTCGATAGTCAATTGTGTAGGTTTCTGTTAATATAACTAAAGGACAAAGGCTGGAGTATATACATATAAAGAAACCTATAAAATAATATAAACATACTAACTATGACAAATAAACACATACTACTTTTTATAACTTTGGTCATTACAAGGGAACAAAAAAAACTCTATCACAACTTTTCCAAACTAATTTCTATTAAAATAATGGAGAAGGATACTCGTGCTCGTCCACTGAGGGTAATGATTTTATATCCAATACGGATCAAAACTAATTCAATAAAAAAAACGCCTTTTAAAAAAGGTAACAACCCAAAGTACTCTGTATTTAACAACGTAATGATGCTTTGGTAACAATAATTAAACTAAAAATGAACATCCAAAAATTGCATTCCACTAACAGCAAAATACAGTCTTTGCAAGGTACCGTGTAGCGACTTGGCCAATCCATATTGAATGGCCTACCGTTTTTAGGTAATTGGAAAACGTCGGGCTACTTCGCCGTATTAATATCGGCTCGCCATACGGCATTCGGTTGGGAGCTGGCTTGTTTTTCCCTTTTGAATAAAAGGAATTCGGAATTAGGAAAATTGGGTTCCCGTTGTGGATGAATTATCTCTTCGGGTTAAGATATGAGTATCAGTATGCAAATTCCTATTGATGGTTTGTTCAAAGGTGCCCCTTTTCCATTTTTAACCCATCTCGGATTCCGATGAGAGATGGGATGGCTTAGAGAGTGTTAGGTACAGAATTTTACCCTAACCTGTCATTATTTTGTATTAAAACTGCTTTGTAAAAAAATTGCCTACATGCGTGGTTATTTAATTATATTTAAAGCAATATGGTTAAAGTAAACACATTTCAAACCACTTTTCTAAGTAACAAAAAAATAATAATGAATTTTACAGAAACCGTTTTTATTTTCTTCTATCTTTAACAATATCCAACAAAAGCTAATTTCGTACGGGCGATATCTTTAAACAATATTCATTAAAATTAATACCTAAATTACTGTTACAACGTTATACTTTTTATCACGCTTCCAAAAAATATGGCGTCTTTAATAAATTTCAATAAAGTGCGAGCATCGTTAAGGGGAATGAAAAAATGCAATAACCCAGATAGCTCTCAAGTAGGGAGTCAGAGGACCCAGGTGTTCCTAATATAAGGGCGAACACAAGTTTGGCAAGATACATATATTATCTTAAGTAATTGTTTGAAATAAGTGAGATCTTTTAAAGCGTTCAGTTTTGTTAGGTGCGATTAGTACTTATACTTCTTCATCCAAATACGTCATTTAAGTTAGTTTTTATTATATTTTAGTATATTTTTTGACGTTCATAAGTGCTTTTTGTAAGCTTAATTTGAAATAAATGTTTTTGACTTTGACTTTGAGTTAAGTTTATTTTTGTATTACCAATTCACGTAAAACTAAATATTCGTAAGCCCTTTTTATTTCCGAAACATTGAACTCTCATTCTATAAAACATGGGTCAAAATGTTCAATTAAACTTAAAACTAACAAATCATTTAAATAAGTAAATCATATTCTAACTGGTTATTTCTTCAATTACAAGTATCAATATATTATTAGCATTTATTGTTAAATTTCTTATTCGTTTTACTATTTAAAGATATAATTAAGGTTCTGTTATTATTAATACTATATAGGTACTTATCATTCTATTCATTCAGTGTATTGTTTATTTTTATTATCTACCAAAAGTATGTTTAATAAAACAATTTGCAAAATCATCAATTTACCTAAGACAATAACGTCTTTTTTCGAGACCTACAGGTGATTTTGCCTGCAATGGCCTACTCGTAACTAAACTAGGAAAATTCGCACAAATTGTCTTTCACTATATTGTCTCCCCGTGAAATTCAATCCAAAACCAAGGTGGTAATAGAAACTAAAGATAATATACACACAAAATATAAGGTCCAATACAAAAATAGATGCTTATACACACAAAGTGTAAGTACCATGGAAATGAAACCCTTTGTGTAGTACCAGACTTTTGAATCATTAGATAACACTAATAGTCTAAACGAAACATCAAAAGAATCAGGAACCATATTTCGTTACATTCGTTACTGATGACTTTCTATCTCTCACCTTCATTATCGAAAAATAAACATAAAAAACTATAAAGAAACTTGACCAATCCTCCAAGCGATCACAAATTACACCCACAACCAATAAATCTTTTGTGCGAGTTAATTTTTTCTTACATTGATATATTAGATGCCCTCTTTAGCGCGTAATTAGTAGACTACCGTTAGCTTTCACAATAAGAAAAATGTTTAAAGTTCCAAACAACCGTATATTAGTGTAACGTATGGGCTTTCGGAGACTAAATGTTTTCTTGAAGCTAAATTTGGTGTTCGGCGGCGTACGGATAAAGAAATAACCAGTTAGAATATGATTTACTTATTTAAATGATTTGTTAGTTTTAAGTTTAATTGAACATTTTGACCCATGTTTTATAGAATGAGAGTTCAATGTTTCGGAAATAAAAAGGGCTTACAAATTTTAGTTTTACGTGAATTGGTAATACAAAAATAAACTTAACTCAAAGTCAAAGTCAAAAACATTTATTTCAAATTAAGCTTACAAAAAGCACTTATGAACGTCAAAAAATATACAAAAATATAATAAAAACTAACTTAAATGACGTATTTGGATGAAGAAGTATAAGTACTTACTTACATAATTAAACTTTGAAATAAATCACATTGTGAAGAATTTATTCAATATAACGTTAAATTTTAAGTATGCTAGTATTTTGTAAGTACTTATACATAATCAAAGATTTCGATCTATAATTACTTAAGCGTTTCTAAGATTACAACATCAATAAATAAGATTCAACAAAAACATCGCCTTGTCATCCCATCCAATTTACACCCAATATGAATCCAATTAAACGTTGCAATATTTACATAGACCTTTGCATATGCGACATTCATTAAGCATTCGATTAAGTAAAACGCATCGTGTGTTTGCCGTACACTCGGCGGCCATATTTGACAACATTCGAATGCTGCGCCGCTTTCATACTGGGGACTTAGCATACAGGAAAATATAGACGAATTGTTTTTAATGTATAAGTAACAGGACGGTGTGGACGCTGATGATAAGTGATACGTCTAACCATGTCAGAGCAGCATTAAAGGAGAGACTGAGACAGTTATTGACCTCAATCAATGCCGCACTGCACCCGTCACCCCAGACAATAGATGTTAAGACTTATACCCGGTAATTTCACTAGGTACAATGCCTTCATCCCGAAACACAAAAGTGCATAACACTCTTGCTTCACATGACGATATCTGACTAATTATATTGTTTTATTATGTTGGTATGAGGACCCCAGACAAAGACAATTATATTTTCAACACTTAAAGGTAAAAACCGTTTGGGATGCAACACTCAGCAGAACGGGTAGTACCGCTCTTTCATTAGAGCCAATCTTTTTTGGGTAGTTTTATTGACTGAAGGTACTCCTGCTATCTTCAAGCGATGGCAAAACGCTAGATTAAATAGTAAACTCCATAAAAAGAGTATATAGAGTCCATAAATCATAACGTATATCGATATAGTTTCAGAATGAACAGCAGTATGCTTAATTGATTATCATTAAGTAAATTAATGTTTACAGAGCTGAGTTTGCCATTACAAATTTTATTCATTTTAAAATATAACAAAATATGATTTTAAATTCTAGAAAAGTCATTATTATTACGAAGTTTTGATATCATTTAACTTTTTTACTACTGTGCTTAAACGTATTGTGACAGCTTTGCTTGTGCTATAATAAAACAATCTTCACATGTAAAAGATTAATTTTGAAATCTCCTGTAGTAACCTTGTGCAAGCGGGAATATTTGTCACCAAAGTACTTGCAAACTCAGAAATTTGCCGCTCACACGCCGAGTTACAGTGCTTTAAAGCGGCGTGCGACGCTCACATATTCTGCAGCATGTTTGCCTGTTTTCGAAGAAACAATGCTTCCGAAAGCAAATAGCCGAAACGCTGTTTCCGCGACATTGTTATGCTTGCCATATTTGGCAATTTCATTTTAATTGAATGTACTATGGGTTTGAGCAATTGTGGACTGAGAAGAATTTTAGTGGGGCTTGAAATTAAAAATCAGTGTTTGCGGCTGCGGGTCACACGCAAACCAAAAAATCTATTCCGTGTGCTGCGTGCTGCTAACAGATACATTCGTGTTCTCTACTCAACCTATCGCAGTCTACTGCTGGACATAGGTCTTCCCCATTTTGCGCCAGATATCCCGCGTGCGGACGCAAACCCGCTTGACAGAAAAAAAGGCCCTTGTAGGTTATTTGATTTCTTTATATTCATTAATTCTTCAGCTGTAGTTAGTTTATAATTAATATTATATTCTGTTCGTCTGATCACCATGGCTACCTCAATTTGTTTTTTTTATTACCAACAGCACAAAATTCAATCTTCAATTTTAACTAAACTCCTTTAGCTGTCATGATTTCTTCACAGCAATAATAAGCAGTTACATTAGTAGATAGATACCGTGACTTTTTAACCACTCTCGTAACGTAACAACTTATGTTTTAATACGCTCTACTTAACATGGAATCACAAGTTTAACTTAAAAGTTAGTTCGATAATCGTCAGGTATAATTTGTCAGGTCCATTGCGTTATAATTGTTAGAATTCAAATTCAAATCATTTATTTCGAATTATTAAAATCCATATAACATTGAATTTAAATAAATAAGATAAAATAGATGTAAACATAGAATAAAATTACAAAACTACATTAAAATAAACATGTGATCAATATTAAAATTATAAATACATTTTCCCAGATATAAATTTGACACTTAAAAATAATATAAAAAAAGAATAACTATTTTATAAATTTATTTAATTAAATTTGTATTATCTTTTTCAATACAATCAGGCACTAAGTCTACGATGTCGACAAAATGAAAGATTTAATTTAACTAATGGTTTTCTGATACAACACACAACCCTATCTACAGCATTTAAACTGTTCAATAACCGAAGTGGACGCTAAGACCCCACAAAGGTATAATACATGCAACTTACAAAATAGAGTTGCATTTAAAAATTAAAATTCCCCGGCAGAACAGCTGCATGACGGGAATACGGCAATCAAGCCTTCAAGCACGAGACATTATCGATTGCTTTCGCCATTCTGTTCTGAATATTACATGGAATCGATGTCTTTGGCAATATGACAAGCGGACGAACCACGGGGTGATTTTGTGTCTTGAATAAAATCTTGTAGATAGATATAACATTTATTTGTACACTGAGACACACAAACATAAATAGAAGGCATGTAATAAAAAAAATAAACGATAAAAAGATACTAAACAAAAATATAGATACCAACTTCACTATTACAGTTTGTTGAATTACAATTCGAAGTACAAGCTATTTCGAGTCTATTGATAGATATCACACAAATTATTTCTAATAGCACACACTTTAAGATAACTATAACAAGCCAGTGAGAAATAACTAAAATTGAAATAAATTTTAAAATCTACATTCCAGAAACCTCTGTTGGAAATGATACAGCCACATTAGTAGGTTTTAATTGAAACATATCAAACTTTCTATGAGTTTAAAAAAAATGAAGTAATAAACATGCGAAAGTATTCTATGACTAGGGAAGGTGTCTTTTTGACTAACTGCCAATTCTATTGTTAACATAAATAGATACTGAAATTAATTTGTCACAATTCACGATGTGTGTCGACGCAATAATATTGAAATAATAGAATAACGTAACGTCTCGCCGGTTGTCTTCACACATGTTTGTTTCGCATAATTTTTTATGCAAAATACCAGACTATGTTAATACACCTTACCAATTTAATATACTGGTTAGTTTATAGCAATAGGAAATGGTTGCATTCAATGGAAATAGCGCGTTGATTTAATAAGTATTTCTGAATACAACTATGTTGTTTTAAATTGTTTCCTGCCGTTCGCAAAATGGTTGCATATATTTTATTAAAAATATTGGTAAGTAATAACTGTTATTGATAACTAGTAGTTAAATTAAAAATGATCTTAGGAGATGTAGGAGTAAAGTCGTAGTTTTGTAAACTTAAAGTCGGGAGCCAGGTACAAACTAGGTGTATCAGCTGAAGCTTATTAGGTTAGACACCTCTATGAAAATAATTTTAGAATCGGATTCCTAGTTGAAAATACTGAAGTAATTTAAAAACCTCCTCCTTTATTGAATTGATTGGGTGAAAAACTTAAACCGTTATAAATTAGTAACATCAAAAGCCGTACCATATTACAAAAAATTGGCCAAGCGCGAGTCGGAATCGCTCGTGGAGGGTTCCGCAGCAGCAAGTAACATAAAATAATGTAATTTTTATTTACTCAGGCATCTACTACAGCTTTCATATGAAAAATAGTGGTTCACCGTTTTTGACGTATAAAAAAAACTACTCGCCAGAAATCATCATAATGTACATCATATATTTTTTTCGATTTTATCAACCCCATAGTTTAGAAATTACCCCCCTCTATTTTTTTTTCAAACACAATTATATCTCTCGCGCAAACTATTCAATTTATAAAAAATGATATAAGAAACCTCTTATTTTTAAGCTCTACACATTGATACACCACACGGGGGGGTTCGATAAAAAAAATTGTTGAGTGTCAGTTTAATGTATGGGGAACCCCAAAATATATTATTATTTTTCAAGTTTCTTGTCAAAACCTAATAGCGGTTTACAGAATACTCACAAAGTTTGAATATTATGGTGCTTATACTTTCGGGAAAAAGGGGTTGTATTATTCGGACGGACGGACGGACAGACTTGACGAATCTATAAGGGTTCCTTTTTTCCATTTGGCTACAATTTACCTAGCCAAAAATCAAAACAAGATGTCGTACGAATACTTACAAAGTAGCTCACTTTATTTGCCCATATGAATGTACTGACCATACTAGTTAAAATAGAATCATTCAACTTTGCATTTTAATAGAAACTGGTCAGAACAAATAATCTCAATCTTAAATACAACATTGCACAGCACGATGCAATCCGATTGCCTTCACTGCAACACAAAGTGTCTCATATATTTGCTCACTTGGTTCCACTAAGGTCTGACTCATGCTATCAAATGTAACTTTTATGGTATGATAATAGTATTCTATTAATCTTTTAATAATTCTTGGGCTTTTGTACTTTTGACTATGTTTAATTTGAACGTGGATTTTTTTTTGTTAATGTTGAAGTGATGTCGATGTAATGTCATTCGGGATTTTTTTTCTTTATTTAATAACATAATAATATGCGATACATATAGCTGTTACGATACATAGAGCGTCGGTGGCGCAATGGCGTGGACTGTCGCTAGAAAAGCAGTTTTATATTCAGAATCTTTCTTGATGTTTAGTTAGCCGAGCCTGTCAAATCTAGCCCGCGGCACGAGTTGACCTGAATCTTTTGAATCGGGCCACTAATCCCACTGATACATTTAACATTTTTGAAGTTATCCATTCATCTTGTTGGAGATTTTCTACGATTTGTTTGTCGGTATGTTGTTGAAAAACTTTTAGCCCCTATCGCCATTTTTTCTTCGGAAAGTGAGCCTTTTGCCACTTCAGGTTGGTTACCCGAATAGATGTGTTGGTACTCTGAGTTGTTTTCCAATCATCCTCCTCATTTCTAATTCAATCACTAAGAGAAACCCCAATAATAACATTCGTACTACCATCACTCCACCTTCTCTTTCGCTAGCAGCATGAACTTGACCATATTTCAACTGCCCAACTGAAGAAACAGCGTCTCAACACCATAAATACTCCTTAATATCGGTATGGATATGCCTTTGTACTACTACTATAACTACTAGCCATAAAATATGTCACATTTCCATCTGTCCCCAAAGGCCATAGAAAAATCTGTAAATAAATGTCTCATGGCGATTTGGTAAGAAACATCAAAAAGCTGGCGTCGACCAATACATCGCAACTAGTATTCTAGAACAATGCCCTAAAATGAAATTTATTTCAATAGACCGAACAACCAAGTTTGCACAGTTTGATTATGTCATAAACTTAGCTCTATGTCCCCACCCACGACCTTCCTGCAAACAAAACAACACCATAAAGAGGCCCAATAAATGCCCTAGGTGTCCTGTTACCTTAAAGAAGACATTTCGCTCTTAACTACATTACAAGTGAACTTATTAGTGGGCGGTTCGAAATGATCCGTAATGTGTGGCCCCAATTGTACAAGAGGTAGCGATTATAATTAGTTTTTAGTAGTTAAATCACAACAAAAAAGGTAACTAACTTAAAATAAATCAACAAGAAAAGTGTATTGCTATATTAACCTAAGAATGCAAAATCATATGAACTCTTATGATGTCAAACTAAGTTTCAATTGTTTTTGTCTGTACAAAACAATATGCACCATTAATTCCCTAATAAGATAACTACAAATAATATTGACAACCCATTTGGAGATGCGGTTGAGAGGTCGACTGCAACACCAAGGGTTCCGGGTTCGATCCCCGGGCAGTACAAACATTTGTGTGTATGAACATTTCTGTTTGTAATGGTCTGGGTGTTTCCTATGTATAGTATGTATGTATTTACAATAAAAATGTATATAAGTATGTTTATCCGTTGTTTAGTACCCATAATACAGGCTTCACGCTTAACTTGGGGCTAGGTGGCGCTGTGTGAATGTCAGCGGATATTTATTTTTTAATAATTATACACACAAAAATGGTAACAAAGTGGTGATTTTACTACGTTCAGTTTAATTCTAAATTTGCAAAGAATTTGCTCAAATTATATTGCATTACATAACAAAGTTATTGATATTTGAGTTTTAAATAAATCGAGTAATATTTGATAATGTAATCGCACATGGAAAATTGTTATCTCTTCCTACTCCTGTGGGATAGGCGTGATGCATGTGAGTATGAATCAAAATATTTGTTATTTAATTTACAAAAATACCTAATTAGTATTAAAAATACTAAGTAGGTATTTTTGTAAATTATCTGATCATGATTCAAATTGATTCGGGCTTAATTTGACCGCTTTTAACTTGGACCACATTATTCTCTAAGTTACACCGGTAATCAGATTTTGCGTAGATGAAGCTGTACAGGATACAGTCTTTGGCATTACACTTCCAAGCCTTATTTATGACCCTGACTTATACTGGCAGATTATAATACTTGTAACTTTGCCGTGTTACTTTTCGGTGTATACAGTCATCTTCATCATGTATACCTACAGTAACACAGGCAAATTCGTATAGATATGCTACATTTGTTTTTATTATTTAGGATATCTATACGAATTTATAGAGCGTCGGTGGCTCAATGGTGTGGACTGTCGCCCTCCTACCGGGAGGGCTGAGGTTCAAATCCCGCCACGTTCCAATGTGTTGTTTAAGCTCTTACGGTGAAGGAAAACATCGTGAGGAAACCTGCGCACGCCTGCGAAGTGATTCAAAGGTTGTGCGTGAAGTCGTCCAATCCGCACTGTGCCCGCGTGGACTACTAAGGCCTAATCACCCTATACGGGTAGGCTCGTGCCCCTCGGTGGGGACGTTTAATGAGCTTATGATGATGATACAAATACAGGTAAATTCGTGTAGATATGCAAATTTGTTTTAATATTTAGGATAACGCGACGTATGTGGAGTTGTAATGGTATGACGTCTACCACACTGAAGGTTCCGGGATTCTACCATTACATAACTTTTGTATATGTATATGAGTTATTATAGATTTATGAATTTTGTATTTTAGATTCACACTGTTTAAGTTAATTATGTACTTTCTGAATCTGGAACCGCTAAATAAAAATATTATTACGTTTTCTAAATCCTTAAGATTCACGGGCCAAATAGTGGCCCGGTCCTTTGTAAGGTATGTGTGGGGCCGAAGCCAACAGAGGCCCTATTTCGAATGTTTAATCTTTGTAAGTGTTACACATATTATTATTATTTCCAAAGTTAACCCTAGCTTAGTACTCTTACTAAATACAAGCTCCTCGCTCAATTAGGGCTAGTTGGCGCTGTGTGATTGTTAGTAGATATATTTAATTTATTTATTATTTTATAGATACAACTGTTTTTAGATATAAATCAATTCAGAAAAAAGATAATAAATCAAAACAAACAAACAAGTACCATAAGGAGCTAATAACATTGTATTCAATAAACGAATCTTGCGATCCCGTTTTGCAATAAGTCTTCCGATACTCGATTCAAACATTTTGCTAAAAATGGTCCTCGATTACGTTATAAATCCTTTATCGTACTTTAAATAACCATTTTATATGCAGTCAACCAATCTTGGAGTGTATTCTTACTAACTATGCGACAGGATTAATCACGACGACCTGTTGGTTTGTTTGTAATCGAAAATAGTTTAGGAGCTACATTTCGTCTTTGGAAAATATTGGTAGCTAATATAGCGAAAAATTCTTCATCATCATCAGCTCATTAAACATCCCCCGCGAGGGGCACGAGCCTACCCGTATAGGGTGATAAGGCCTTAGTCATCCACGCGGGCCTAGTGCGGATTTGGCCGACTTCACGCAAAACCTTGAATCTCTTGGCAGGCGTGCGCTGGTTTCCTACGATGTTTTCATTCACCGTAAGAGCGTCGGATAATAATAATAATCGTACATCTATTTTTCGAGAATTTTTTTTCGAAAAAAACACATTGGTGCGTAGCGAAATTTGAACCTCAAACCGGTAGGAGGGCGACAGTCCACGCCATTGAGCCACCGACGCTCTAGAAAAATTCTTATAATTTGCATTTTTTTTAAAATTATAGAAATCGAGTACGATATTTAAAATCATGAAAAAGAAGAGATAAAAAACACAGCCGTTAACTTTCCACGTTAGCTTAAAAATTCTGTTGAGCTGACAACCAATGTGGTGTAATGGTCGAGCCGTCGGCTATTCCACCATCGGTTCTATTCTGGGGCAGTGCAAATATTATTATGCATGAACATGTCTGTTTATTGGATGTTTTCTATGTAAAATGTGTGTGTTTACAAAAAATAAATATATAAGTACATATGTATAAATATTCATTGTTTATTACCAGTAATACAAGCTTAACGCTTAACTTGGGGCTAGATGGCGTTGTGTGGATATCGGTGGATAATTATTATTTTTTTTATTTACATTTTTGTAAGGATTGAACTCTAAGGCTGAATAATAATTACGAAATTTTGGTGACAATTTATTTTTTGCTTAACTAGAATATTGCGCACTTTTTATTATTAATCGTTATCAATCATTACAAAATATTATGACCGGACATTTACATGTTATTTGAACACACAGTAAATTTCGTATTCATTGAATACATAATGAATTCATGATTGATTATCAAAAAGGGCTGTAACAAAAACATAAGGTGTAACGACCTACTTATCTTATATTCCGTAATGGTTTAACGACAAGGTTACCAAAGGCAAAAAATACATTATTTTTATAATGGAATCGGGTAGCAAAAACGTCTATAGTTCGTCTATCATTATCATGAAGCCTTAGACATGTCACTGGACGACAGGTATCATATGCAGTATGGATATGGGGAGTTTGGACCGTAACCTACGCGGTGAAGCTGTGAAGGCCACCTACGGCCAACAGCGACTCATTCAAAAAAAAAAGTTTTCAGGCAATCAGGTGATTCAGCTTGCAATGTTGTAGTAAAAATAGCACTAGGTGACGTTTCTCAGCGGGATTTGAATTCTCGACCACCGGGTCACGCAGTCGAACGCTGTGTCCACTAGACCACGAAGGCTGTTTTATATTTTCCAAATGGTTACTCAATATATTTCATATCAGTTAGTATTAACCTCTTTCTTTTTTTTAAACAATCATGTTTGTTAATAAATAAATAAAATAAATATCCACTGACATTCACACAGCGCCATCTAGTCCCAAGTTAAGCGTGAAGCCTGTATTATGGGTACTAAACAACGGATAAATATACTTATATACATTTTTTTTTTGTAAATACATACATATTATACATAGAAAACACCCAGACCATTACAAACAGACATGTTCATGCACACAAATGTTTGTCGGGATCGAACCCGGAACCCTTGGTGTTGCAGCCGACCTCTCAACCGCGACACCAAATGGGTCGTTAATATTCATAAATATAGTGTAATGTTATTGTCAGTAAATAAATCGATATTCTTAATGGTTTGTAAAATTGCAGGCCGTTGAATTATAGCATTCTTATAATTGTCACTTAAAAATACTATTTCATTTATCCATTACATTACATGAAGTTTATTACATTTTAACTTTCTGTGCCACTGCCACTCAGCGCATGAGCGTAGTGAAGTATTATATTTATCGTATCTATATTGCGCTATGAGTTATTTTGAAAATATAATAAAAATATTCTTTGAACAAACTCATCGTCTGAGTGTCTGGCTCTGCGAGTATAACTTCGGCATCCGAAGATTGTCGCTACAAAATATATCTTCGTAATTAGCATAGCGTGAGACTGTACATAGGGCCCCTTTATCATTGCACTCGCTTATTATCTGTGGTTGCAAATTGATGTATTTGAATTCATGGAATGGGGCTTCCATTAAATTATCCCGTTGGTGACGTTACAATCTTATCTGTTCTGTTTTACTATAACCATACATGTAACATTAGCTTATGGAGCTTTTTAACATTATGGAGCTTTGTAACATTAGCTTATGGAGCTTTACAACATTATGGAGCTTTGTAACATTAGCTTATGGAGCTTTTTTAACTGTGATTAGCACTTTACTAATTTATATAACATCATCATCAGCTCATAAACGTCCCCACCGAGAGGCACGAGCCTACCCGTATTGGTAAATTTAATTAAATGGACAATGTCGGTGGCTCAATAGTGTGAACTGTTGCCTTCCAATCGGGAGGGCGCAGGTTCAAATCCCGCCACGTACCAAAATGTGTTTCGAATTTTCGGAATTATATGTACGTTATCCGTCGCTCTTACGGTAAAGAAAACATCGTGAGGAAAACTGCGTACGATTGCAAAGAGATTCAAAGGTTGTGCGTCGGCCAATCCGCACTAGGCCCGCGTGGACGACTAAGGTTTATATACCCGCGTACGGGTAGGCTCGTGCCCCTGTGGGGACATTCAATGAGCTGATGGTGAGTGAATAGGTGAATTACATTTATGTAAAAAAAGACGACTTATAAAAGAAGTAAAACATTTGTCGACTAAACTGATAGTCAACTTTATTATTAAATTTGTATGCAATGGTGGCTTTGAGAAAAAATGCAACATCCATTGATGTGGCACTTTAGATTTTCAAAGTAAAGTTTAACTTTTCAAACCATTCTTAGTATGTTTATCTGAGTGACAATATTTATATTAACAATAAACCTTATAAAGCGAATTGCAAATCAACAACACAAATAACTCACTAGTATTTTATCAAGTACATAAAGTAACGTAAAATATCTAGTGACCGCATTCCAGCTACCAATCGTAAGCAATACGATAAACGTTTAATCAATTTTCGAACACCGGTTCGTAATATAACAGCCTCTGGAATTGGTAGTTTACACTTTAAATTATCTATGGAAATAATAAGCGATAATTCGTTACTTGATAATACGACTGGCGCTACAGTAACTACCGAGTATTTCACAATGTTATCACGTGATCGGTGACTGTAATAAGTTCCTAATATAATATTTTGTTTTATAAATCTAGGTATTGATATTGAAAGTAATTAAGCTCTATGTTAAAACACAATATATCTTATGTAATAAAAATGTTTTTATTTCAGACAAAGTCCATATGTATTTGTTAGTATTACATGAACTTAATCACTATTTTAGTAATATTTTATTCTTTAAACTAAATAAATATAATAAGCTAATTTACTTGTATGTTATGTCACGGCTTATAATTAAATTTGTATGGTTAATTGTGTGTTCATAGTCTTAAAAAACCTGCCAGGAATATATTAAATGTTATTAATAAATTAAATCTATATGAGTGTGTATACCATATTTAGCATCCATCCATACCACCACACACGCATACATTCCGGAGGGTGCAGGTTCAAATCCCGCCACGTACAATGTCTTTTGGAATTTTCGAATAAATTACACTTATCCGACGCTCTTACGGAGAAGGAAAACATCGTATGGAAACCTGCCAGGAAGTCTGCCAATCCGCATTGGCTGCGCGTGGACGACTACAGCCTAATCACCATTTACAAATAGGCTCGTGCCCCTCAGTGGAGACGTAAGAGTTGATGATAAGTACCCACATTGGAGAATTATTATCTTTTTATTATAATTAAAAAAAAGAAAGTAAGCAGTTCACAAAACTCCCAATTTAATGTTTGCCGCCGACATATACAATCAGATATACCTTACCGGGAACTTATTAGCAACTGATAACAGAAAAGATAACAAACTAAGCAACACACAGGACGCTGTGGTGTAAGTAGGTGTGGTAATTAGAAGTCACATTAATGTTATGATAAGACATTGAATAGATGAATATATTAAAAGCCTGTTATAACGTAAATGGGGTAAGGGCTCCCTTTTCTACTTTATGATTTCCACGCTTTAATGCACTTTAAATGCCTGCAAGCAGAACGGGCACCTTGAAAATTTAATTACTTCACGCTAGACTGATTCTTTGCAGAAGTGCGAACATATTTTGATTTGTCCCATGACCATGTGTTTGGTTGAAATATGCTCTTACACCAAGGGTCCCGGGTTGAATCCCCGGGCTGTACAATATCAGCGCATTTAACCTTTTGAACGCCACGCTATAAACACAACGCAAAATAAAAAAATACCTACGAAAAATATATTAACTACTAATCGTTGTTTACACGTTTATTACACATTTTAAGAGCCCGTTTTTGTCACATATAGACGACGTTGGCGTACAGGGCACGCAAGTACTTGTCATGTATAGACGACGTTGGCGGTCAAGAGATCAAAAAGCACGGTCAAAAAATATGCATCTCGTCAATTACTTCAAACCAACGAATTCTCTTATTTGAGATCCATATTTCAAACAGCTAATCGAATTGATCATAAATCAATCAACTGACGAATCGCCAAAGTATTCATGAGGATAAATTGAGTGTTCTCAATCTTCTATAACGATTAAATAATTAATGAAAATCCCTATTCGTCAGAGGCAGAAGACAATCCAATTACCACGTCAAAATCAACCGGCCACTGTCCGAGCAATTAAAACTAAACACTGTAATTGCCAAAGATTAATTAATTAGTCGTGTCTATGACATAGAGTTTTATCGTCTTAATTACTATCGCGTGAATATTACCCTTCTAACGCATAAAAGTACAGAAAACATCATACAGAAGGCGCATTTTAAACTTTCAAATATTAGAAGTAGAATAGAATATTAGTATACGAGTATATTAATATATATATTATATATCCGATGGCCGTTGGAGCAGACGAGTTCTGGAGTGGAGACCGCGTCTTGGCAAGCGTAGCGTAGGACGCCCTCCGGCCCGATGGACCGACGACTTGCGAAAGGTCGCTGGTGGAAGCTGGGTGAGAAAGGCGGAGGACCGGGATGTCTGGCGCAAAATGGGGGAGACCTATGTCCAGCAGTGGACTGCAATAGGTTGAAGAGAGAGTGAGAGAGAGTATATTTAATTTGGTTACTGAAATAGGTTGGATTTACGAGTATGTTATTAAGTCCTGTTCACTAAATGCCATAAAACAGGTCCTACGCACCTATATATGCCAGAAATATCAAATTTGATCCTGGCATCATTTAGGAAGTCCAAAGTAAAAGTCGAAATCCATTTATTAAATTAGGCTCGCAAAAAGTACTGATATCTCAATATATAAAAAGCCTTTGAACAGTTTCTAACAATAAATATGTTTGATGATTTCTTACTTTGGGCTTAAATAGGTTCATGCTCACACAACGAGGGAAGGAAAGAGCTATGCTATATAATACGTCAAAACTCATACTTGAGTATATAAACAATATTTTTTCGAACTGACTACTGCTGTTGATCGCAGTTAACAAAACTTAACCGGCAATTGGCGAGCGCAGATGGGAATCAGTCTTAAAATTTACACAACGAGGCTAAGGGCGTACCAGAGTGGATCTCGAAATTCGTCTACGCGTTGCGGGGGGTGAGGTAACCTAGTTTATATTAGGAAATAAGCGGCCCACCTAACGCTGGATACGCGAATAGACACTGAGCAAGAAGAAATCGCAACGATGGCCTAGGAGATTTATACGAATAACTCTTCTTCTTCTTAGCGTATCGATAGCAAAAACAATTAAACTGTAGAAGCCCAAAAACTAGCCACGGCAGCAGCGCTGTCCGCAGCCGACATCAAATCCTGCAGAGAACAGCTACTTGGGCAAGCAGGACACGACATAAGGTGATCATCGTTTGGGCCGCTCCACAAAGACAGTCCAAATCAAGGCCGGCCGAAAACCCCCATCTGGCTAAATTGCCCTACTCCGACCTGTCAAAGTCCGAAGCCTATTTAAAGACTTCCAGGTCGGCCAAGACAAATCATCGCCAGGAGAAGCTACGAATAACTTACGTCATTTAAATACTTGCCTTTAAAATACCGATCCTTCTGTGACTTTGTATTGCATGGCTAAAAGCGGTGTCACGCTGTAGTCTTTGTAATTAGCGTGGCTAAATCACACTGGTTATCTAGTTACAAAATTACATGTAATTTGTTACCGCCTTTTGTTAGTGTTTTATGTTCTGGTTAACACAAGCCGAGGGTATGTGAAAATATGGGGTAGCTTTTTGGGTACAAATATGAAGTGTAATGTACTGATTTAATCCAAGATACATTTTGGAAAAAAGGTTTTAGGTGGAATTAATACTAAAAAATGACAGATAATACTATTTTATAGTCTAAGACCAGCAATAAACTATCTAAATGCATTCCTATTCAACCTGTCGCAGTCCACTGCTGGACATAGGTCTCCCCCATTTTTTGCATAATCACGAGGAAAATTCGACCAAAAATGTCCTATACCTAAACGTATAGTAATTGTTATATTTACAACGCACAATTATTTATTTAAATTTCGACCATAACGCGTTATAGATAGAATAAAATCAAAAGCACGAGCACACTACTATGTCAAAATGATATATAGCAACCGACGTGATTTTGAATGAAAATTCTACCCAACTGACGCGAACGACAGACTTTAGCCGCAGACATTTTTTGAGTGAGATTTAGTTCATTGTTTATCTAAGTTAATAGCAGTAATATTTTTTTTTTGACCCATCTTGGTGTAAGTCGATCTATGTTTTTTTCCCACTTGAAAACCATTTCGACCAACGGTTCCACTGCACTGCCTTCTACCACTTCAACTTCTTAACTTTGCGAGCTATCTCTTATCATTTTTATCATGGATGTTCATGATTTCAGGGTATTTTAATAGGTATACAATTGAAATATACTTTAATATAACGCACAATGCAATAAAACCAATATATAGTATCTTAGTTTACTATTTATACGTTATAACATTATATAGCCCGACCTTATTCCGCGAGACATAACAAAGCCCAAAGGCGCCTGGAAAGCGAAAACTTGCATAAATTACAATATTTTAACCACCGTGTAATTTAAATTTATTTATCATCTAGTAAGCCATGCCGCCTATTATGTTTCCATCTAATACAATTATCATTAGTTGCCCGACTATTTAAAACAGATGCAAATCGCCGTAAGAATAAATTTTATGAATATAAATTGACAATTAATAATTGTACAGGCGCCATATAATAGTGATCTGATTGTACTAAACTTACCTTATGCACTAACAACTAAGTTAGTTCCATAATAATATGCTGAATATGCATCGCAATTTACATAGCCACAATATATGTATTGTTTAGCTTCGTACATGGTTACGATACATACTTATTTACTCTTTATTTTGTAAATAAATACAAAATTAAACATAGAAATACCAAAGCAATTCATTTATAGACATGTTCATGCATACGAATTCTTGTACTGCCTGAGAGCCTTCTTCTTCAAACACTATCTATGAAATGAATAAAAATCCGTTTCGTTGTTTTAAAGATTTAAGCGTACATAAGATATAAGGACAGAGATAGCGACTTTGTTTATTAAATACGTAGTGCAGTATACAGGACGCTTTCCTGATGATAAGTAAAACACCTGACCATGACAGAGCGGCATTGATAAAACCAACAACTGAGCGACAATTATTATTCTCCAACAATGCGTCCAACACCCGAGGCATCAGATGTTAGGTCTCTTATACGCGGTTATTTCACTAGCTACAGTGCCGTCATCCCAAAACACAAAAGTGCATAGCACTCCTATTTCACGGGACGATATCTGGCACTGTGGGTGGTATCTACTAAGATGACTCAGTACAGAGTCTACCATCTAGTAAAGGTTGACTTAGTTCCTTAATATTGTACGCCCCTAACATCGTTTTATCACAAAGTTACAAAGCATTGAAATCAATGAGCACTCTATATTCATTTATAAATTATTAACTTATAGTAATGTATTAGAGATATTAAACAAGTAAGCTATCTAGTGCGGCGCCGCTATACAAGGGATATTTTCCAAAGCTATTAAATATTCACAAGGTACAGCCAAGAGGCGGGTCTTGGTGCATTCAATTTACTCGCATGGATTGCTACAATATACTAAAGGTCGATGAGTTGCGTTTTCTTTTAAATTTCTAAGTTTTTTTTTTTCAGGAAACAATTCTTGTTTCCTGAAAAACGGTTCGCCTGATCTTAAGGGATACTCTTAACCATGGCTACTATTAAGGACGAAATATGTTGCTTACCATTAAAAGGGGAGGAAAAAGAAGAAATAAGGAGGGTAACATAGGTGAAGCTTGGTACTGAACCGTCTAGGTAGATACCACTGCAGTGCCAGATATCGTGAAGAGGTGCAAGATAACTTTTGTGTTTTGGGATGAGGTCACTGTAGCTAGTAAAATTCCCGGGTATAAGATACCTAATATCTGTTTATTTATTTATTTATTGAATACATTGCCTTACAAACTAACAGAATTGATCCAAAACGTTTATAAGCACAGTTATATTAACAGAATAATTAGAATGCAAAATAAAATCTGTTGTCTCGGGTGTCGGGCGCAGTTATGCATTGATGGTGAAAAATAACTGTCTCTCGGTTGTTGGCCTCCTTCAATGCCGCTCTGTCATGATCAGGCGTATCACTTACCATCAGGTGAGAGTCCTGACCGTCCGGGATACTTTGTCATCATAAATAAACTTACTTAATGAAACACAATGCTTGAATTGTTTCACGCTGGTTCTTTGCCGCCGTACGTGATTTTATATCAATATCACTGATTTGTTAATAATTTAATAGAAGCTTTGTTCACTAACTGCAGTATCGACAAATATGGTTCGCGTTAAGCTTTTCAATGAGATTATACTAGACTTAGTACTATTGTGTCATATCAGCAACACTGGATTGGTTATTATGTCATTAAAATGTCGAATTTTGTAGTTTATATAGCTTTATTATTTACATCGAGGGATTGCTGGCGGCAAAGCGGCTAGTGCTTTTGTTTGGGAATAGCAAAACTTAAGAAACTGTAACAATTGGCAACCCTGGTCAAACCGTTGTGGTCTCACAATGATAAGATGTTTTTTTTTATTGAAATTATTTTTCCGACGCCTTAGTGGTTACAAATTTTCCGCATGAAGAAATTATTTAAATCTTCAGCAATTCTACATAAAATTAAGGTTGTTTGTTTGGTTTCCAAACTTAGTTCTATTGATAACAAATTAACAAATCAATACAGATTTAATTGAAAACTTTCGAAGAAATTGACGTCTTCTCAGAACCAAAACAAGCTCCAAGAACAATACCTCATTTATCAGTTCAAAACGCCTACTAATCGAAAACAATGCGTTGAACTGTAATATTAATGAAGTGACAGCGCACGCTTTTGTAAACGATGGAACCTGCTCTAGACTTTATCCAGACGATTTCAAGCCATGAAAGTATGAGACGATGACTCTGGATAAAATATCGTGACTTTTAAATCTTTTTGACACATCACTCTTATTTTTTATCTCGATTAGTTTGCACAACCGTGGTCACAAAAGTGAATTGTCATTGCAATGATCTCTTGCCTTATTTTTAAACCAGGTTATTAAAATACAAGATTTAATACCAGCTGTAATCTAAGGATTCGATTCTGTTGTATACGATAAAAATTGCTTATTTATAACATTAAGTAAACGGTTAGCTTGCTCACCAGGTAAAAGTGATAAGCCTTACTGTTACTGTTAAAGGAAATCAATTGTAGCAGTTCGTTATTATTTTCCCTTAACACTGCCATCTGCCAGCCACCCGGGTAGACAGATCTTAAGTTTCTCATACCCGGTAATTTTACAACCTATTGTGCACTCCTGCCGAAACACAGAAGTGCAAAACACCCTATTTCACGGGACGTTTTCTGGCATTGCGGTAGTACCTACCTAGACAAATCTGTACCAAGTCTACCAACTAGTAGCTCATGGTGTTCTGCATGGATATTGCTTGTAGAAGAGTCAAGCTTGGGCTGGCTAGATCAAATTGACACCAAGGCCTTACAAATACCTTATCTAAACGCTTACAAGAGTAAAGTTTGTGCTATATAAAATAGAGATTAGTTAAAACACTCCAGAGTCAAGACCATTTCATGTAGCGTAGAACGCTTTCCGTCCCGATGGACCGACTACTTGCGAACGTTGATGGACGATGAGAAACGCGGATGTAATAACGGGGAAAACCTATGCTCGTGCGGATTGCCATAAGTTAAAGTGAGGATATACCATGTACTACAGGTATTCGAAATCCAAAATAATCGTGAACCAATTTTTTTGAATTCTAGACGTAGACATCTACTTGTAAAAATAGGTTAAACGAAGTTGTTAAGGCGATCGAACAAGTTAAAAACTTAGGTTGAACTGAAAATACATAAAACTCCACCGAAATGGCTGTGTCTTAAGAATTTAATACCCATGACAAAGTTTAGACAAAGACAAACTAACGATACCAGTTGGTTGTGAATTTTTTATGCTATAGGGAGTCGTTGCCCACTTGGAAAATAAGTACAGCCGCCTAGAAAAATAAAATCAATGTTGTGTATTAACCATTACTTGAGAAATGTTTGATATGCCTTAAAATATTAACATGTAGGTGTTCCTTTTATAAATTCAATAAAGATTTAAGAAAGAGATAACGTTTCATATTAGAATACTAAAAACATATAAGTACGTGTACTTTAAAAATACGTGTATTTTTTTGAAGTTTAAATCTTTTTTGTATGTATTGTACGTATGTAGTTTTGTAATTTTGACACGCCAATAATAACGTATAAAGTAAAGCTTCTTTTACATATAATAAAGAACATCCATAAAGTCCTCGACATTTTATAACTTTTTTCTGAGAAGCTCCCACAATCCCAACAAATGCTTCCTGATTTCAGGTTTCAAGTTCATACCCGTAGCCTCTATTCCTCCTCTTATTCACAGCCTCCATAATGACTTTCCTCAAGTCGTCAGTCCACCGGGCAGTAGAACGTCCTGTGTGTCAGATCTCGTCTGCTCTCACTATGTAATGTTTGACTTTTATAGATAACATTTTTCAATTGTATGTACGTTCAGTTTTGATTGTTCCGTGATACGGGGTTCGAAGGTTTCGGCTTTGACATTCCGGCAGAATCACTTTACTTTTACTAGGTGGTAGACTCGATACTGAGTTGTCTAGGTGCCACCGCAGTGCCAGATATCATCCCGTGAAATAAGAGTGCTATGCACCTTTGTGTTTCACGATGAGGGCACTGTAGCTAGTGAAATTATCGGGTATTAGAACCTAGCTCTAGTCTCGGGTGTCGATGTCGCTGTGCAGCGTTGATGAAGGAATAATAACTGTCTATCAGGTGTTGGTCTCAATAAAAGCCCCTCTGTCATGGTCAGGCATATCACTTACCAACAAGTGAGCATCTTGACCGGCTTGTACACTCGGTAACATATAAAATATTATGAAATAGATTAAATTTAATCCAAATACTGATAATAAAAATGATTACCACATCCAATTCCATTGTTCACACATTATGAACCAAACACTCTGGAACCATCTGTCCATTCTCAGGCGTGCTGTGTAAACGTTGAATCTGTCTGGGCTTCAAATCCTTGATGTATCGACACTACAAACCAACTGTAAATTTGGTATTCCGGCACGACTTTAATGTCAATGGTTTAAAATGGTAATTGTTTAGTTGAATAAATGGTTTAATGTTTATTTATATGTACCATAAAAATTAACTAATGAGTACATATTTTTACTATTTAGACACTCAGAATCTGTATTCTGAGTTTAGACACAAACAACAATCGTAATAGCGCATTTTTAAATTAGCGGAATGGGAGATGGAACCCTTTCTTATTCAAATTCCAACAGATACTTTTGAATCGTCAATTGTTATGATTATACGTGTATGACTCTTCCACTGGTTCGGAATAAGTAAGGTCTTCGAGAAGAGCCGGAAGAAGGAAAAGCCTGAAGCTACAAACCCCTGTATACCTCTAGTTTCGATTGCACAAATGTTTGTTCATCACGATGGAATTGGCATTGATGATTTCGTAACTTAATGTTTGGTGCCAATTATGAAATTAATATTGGATCTGCAAAATTTCTTATCTTTCGTCAAATACTGAAAATGGTTGTGAAATTTTTATCTTATTAAAATGGAACTATTTTTATTGTTATATCATAAATACTGTATTCTGGGGTGAAGGGTAAGAGAGTAAAGATAACATCATTGGATAACAACAGCATTTTACAAGAAATATATGCAAAATGTCCGATAATTCTTCAGCATCACTAGTGTATATAATATATGCCACTAATTATCATGTGATCTTTCAGCTTTGAACTTATTTTACGTCTTTGAAAAACTAACAAATATAGAACATCACAAAATTATTCCCACCAATAGTAAATTCAACACGCCCATACTGAAATTAGTAGGAAATATTAGATTGGTACGGCACATAATAATTACAGGCGTAACGGCTTTTCCTTGTGGGTTTTCCATCGTATTCCTCCTGGCAACACAGTGACAACAACATCTGCCGGTTTCTCAGAGTAATTTCAATATAAATAGGACGGCACCAATGATATTCTGTATATATAAAGGTAGATACGCCACCCGTGCCTCAAAAACGAACCGCCGAAGAGAGTACAGTTTGTACTCTTTGGTTTAGGTAATGTACGCTCATTCGATATGTGTGTATGTGTGCTGTTACTGCATTCCGAACACTTATTTCGATTGTTTTGTGAGCATATCACGAATCCATACTTTTTTACAGCATTGGGATGGCACCCGCAATTGACTTGTTATTGCCGGTGATTGTAGCTTACGAACCGAAATGTTTTGGAAGAAGTTTTAATTATATGAATATTAATATTTGTAAGGAATATAATTTACTTTAATTATTAAATAAGAGGGTCGGTGGCTTAATGGTGTGGACTGTTGCCATCCGATCTGTACGCAGATCAAATCCGGCAACGTATCAATGTGGATTCCAATTTTCGAAATTCTATGTACGTTATTCAATGCTCTTACGCAGAGCAGTAAGACATCGTGAGGAAACCTGCAAACGCCTACGAAGAGATTCAATGGTTGTGCGTGAAGTCGGCCAATCCGCACTTAGTCAACGTAGACGACTAAGGCCTAATCACCATAAATCGGTCGGTAGGCTCGTGCCCTTCGTTGGGAACTTTTAATGGGCTGATGATGATGATGATTTAAATATCAGTATTAGTATTTTAGTGATGACAGACATCACCTAACCAATAAGTACCGCGTATTGCACTACTGTGTTTCAGGATGAAGACTCTCTCTCTCTCTTCAACCTATCGCAGTCCACTGCTGGACATAGGTCTCCCCCACTTGGCGCCAGACATCCCGGTCCTTCGCTTGCGAAGGGTCGCTAATGGAGGCTGGATGAGATGAGAAGACTAAGCAAGTAAAATTACCGGGTATAATTGGGTGATGGTCGTATAATAGTGTTGACGGAAAATTATGACTACTTAAATTTACCTTAACTAAATCGGTCATGGTCAGATGTATCAATTTCCACCAGATGAGCAAGCTTAATAACATAAAAAATAAAATAACGTAAAATGATATTTATAAATGCTGTAATTATGGCTATAGAATCCTTAAAATAAATAAAAAATATGCTTTGCAGCTGAACCGATAGCTCGTAGCACATAGCATTTAATAAAATTCAAAACTTAACACAGATATGTAGCAAAAAGCCAATGTTCCAATATTTTCTGACCCGTGTGCTATACGAATTCAAACCTTCTTCTTATAGTTACAACGCTTCTTATTATACCTGTATATTGTGGTTGGGACTTTAATACCTCGCGGTAACGTACGATCCATCATAAATCATGACACATCAATACAGAAAGCAAATACTTATAACTGGTTTCAAGCAACAAATCGATTTAATCTTACTAGATTTATAGGCATGTAATTTATATTTAAGCTGCTACAAATGGGCTGCACGAAGTTGATTTTTAATTTGTACGATATGAATGTGTAAAATCAAATGTATTTTAGAATTACGTCCATTGAAATTAAGATCTGACTAAGTTTAGCTTAACGGATAACACTAAAAATGTCGAAAGCTTTAAATAAAAACATTCGTCTTTGAGGTTAAAATTAGGTCTTATTTTATTTTAATAATTAATTTCGCACGACTGCGAAGATATTCAAAGGTGGTGTGTGAAGTCGTCCAACCCGCACAAGTGCGGTGCGCACATTAGGACGACTAATGCCTACAACACACCTTTAATTGATAGGCTTGTGCCCCTTGATAGGACGTTTAATGAGCTGATGATGATGATGATGATGAATTAATTGACTGTAAATATCTATCCAATAATGCATAACGTTGTATAGCCATTTCTCTATTTGTACGGTGTTATTGTATAAGCTACGATAATGGATACCTATCTATCTATTCAACCTATCGCAGTTTACTGCTGGACATAGGCCTCCCCCATTTTGCACCAGATTCCCCAGTTCTCCGCTTTTCTCATCCCGCCTCCACCAGCGACCTTTCGCAAGTCATCGGTCAATCGGGCCGGAGTGCGTTCTATGCTACGCTTGCCGTGACGCAGTCATCACTCCAGAACTCGTCTGCTCCAACGGCCCGAGGTTCTGCGACATACGTGACCAGCCCACCGCCACTTCAACTTGCTGATCCGGCGGGCTATGTCGGTAACTTTAGTTCTCTTAAGGATTAAATCATTTCTGATCTTATCCCTAAGAAAGACCCCGAACATAGCATGCTATGCCATGCATGGATACTTATATTTAGCCCATTTTATACTCGTATCATCGATACATCATCTTGATACTCTTTCCAGTACATTATTATATTCATTTTTTACTACACATCATGTTTTTCGCTTGCATCATTGTCTTGGCCGATAAGGTCCCGTTCAATCTTCCTTAGCCGACTTTAATTCCGTAAGTAGGCTGGCATCATCGCCGTAATGGCAGCTACATCAAAACGTGTACAAGCCTTATTGACGCGGTACTCTCTTTCTGACTGACGCAGTTTTGAACAAGTTGAAAAGGGACAGGTGAGAGCACGTGCACGGTTCCCAGATTAAAATTGATTGTGCGGACGCTGGCTTTATTGCGGACATGAGGCGATTGATTCTTCATCAATCTTTATTCGCGGTATTAAGGTTTTTTTCTTATTTCACGTTTTAACGCCTTATGTTTATACGCGTTAAGCCTATTAGATCTTGACGTAGAAATAGTTACGTCATGCCACGCCACTTTGCTGTATCGTTTACAAGCCATTTCAATTTATTATGTTCATTTGGAGTTAAAAAATATTAAACTCTGGCCACTGACTACACTATTAGTTGACAGTTGTTACGGGTACTTACACAATCTCATTACCTTTAAGGTAGTGACAGTTATGTTTTGGGCAAGGAAAGTAAAATTGCTATATGTGAAACTTCTATATCATGACAACTTTAATTTAATAAATTTAAGCCTCTATGTACGAGTATTATGTCTTTGTGTATAAAAATTTATTATTTATTTGTCAAAGTAAATTATAATTATTTAAATAACAAATTTATAAAATTCGTTATTTATTGTCAAAGTTTTTTAATTCATATGTCCCTATTTTGCACAAAATTTATCATTTTAGATTGCATTAATTTAATTACTATTAAAGGTTACCGTAATTAATTAGAAGTCAATTCACCTAAGCTTTCAGTTCCAAAGTATTCCGAAAATTTCCAAGAATTCACCAAAATTAAAACCCCAGTAATTTAAAATAATGACGACGTGGCACCAGAATTATTTATCCATTCACTCGGTAATGTTGACTCGATTTATTAGAAAGATCTTTACTGGATTCTCAACACGTACAAAATTTATTCACCCTATAATTTAAGTTAAGCATGTGATTCCATAACAGTATATATTTTTTTCTCAAAACGTCGTAAACCTGTTGTCTCATTAGGGAGTGAGAAGAAATCGTCCGGCGCAATATCGACGCAGCAATAAACTGTGAAGAGCTTTAATTTGACGATTTATTTGTTTCCATCATTAAATGTGAGGACGCAAAGAGTATTAACTTGCAGACTACTCATTCGTAATCGTCTAGATATACGTAATGAGAAAACACCATTTTTTTTCTATGAATATTTATTTTGAGTAGTTAAGTATAGTATCTCTCTTCAACCTATCGCAGTCCACTGCTGGACATAGGTCTCCCCCATTTTGCGCCACATATCCCGGTCCTCCGCTTTTCTCATCCAGCTTTAGTTGAGTATACTAGTTAGGTTTATTCAATTAGTTTGTATTGTTGAAATTACTTGGCGACCGATTTGATAATGATTAAGACCGTGTATTACATACTTCTATGTGAACAAAAATGTCTTTTAAAGTAACTGTTTCATTATATGTGTTTTTGACAAGTGTTATAAAAGCTGTATTAGATCATAAATTTTGAGGTGACGTTTAAATCTTGTAATATTTGTATATTTTTAAAATATCTAAAGACACTCACACAGCTCATTAAAAGTCTCCACCAAGGGGCACGGCCTACCCGTACGCAGGTGTGTAGGCCTTAGTGGTTCTACGCGGGCCCAGTGCGAATTGGCCGACTTCACCACAACCTTTGAATTTCTTCATAGGCGTGCGCAGGTTGCCTCGTACGTACATATAATTTCGAAAATTCGAAATAAATTGGTGGCATGGTGAGATTTCAACCTGCGCCCTTCCGATCGGAAAGGTAACAGCCACAAGTGAGCAACACCAACGCTCTTACTTTCCTAATTTCAATGTTACTAAGACTTATATTACTAAATTAACACGATCTGCAACATATTCTACCTACTAATAGTTGTTACGGAAAATTTAGTTGCTACGTTGATCTTTGACGTTTACGAAACCAAATCGCCCTGTTACGCGGCGCACTGTTGATTGACGTTTTTAATTAACAAGCCCCATTTAGACAATCCGATTTTGTTTAAATGCAAGCGCTTAACGTCTTTAATGCTCGGCGAATGATCGATCGCGTTTCCAATTGGATTCCCGAATGAAGATTTAAAGTGTTTGAAGCAGTGAAAATTCTTTTGTTAATATTTATTGTGTAGTAAAAACAGTTGCATTATTTACGTCTAATGATAATGAAATTTAACGTGTGCGTGTGAGAAATACGATGAGAACGGACGGTTATGAGCGTTTTTGGACTGAAGCGTAAATATTGGGTGGAAATTACTAACGCTTTTGATGTAATTTCATCAGCAGCTCATCAAACATCCCACCGATGGGCACGAGCCATCCCCTAAAAAGGCAATTAGGCTGTAGTCGTCCCGTCGTTCACGCGGGCCCAGTGCAGATTGGCCGACTTCACGCACCAGCCTTTGAATCTCTTTGCAGGTGTGCACAGGTTTCGTCGTCCTTCGTAAGAGAAAATTCAAAAATACATTGGTACGTGGCGGGATTTGAACCTCAGCCCTCTAGATCGGACAACAGTCCACAACAACGACAAAATATACAAAGGGTATATGAGAAATGCGGTAGACCGGGATATCTGGCGTAGATAGGGAATACCTATGTCCAGTAGTGGACCGAAATAAGTTGAAGACATAGAGAGAAATACAGTCCATGCTAGATAAAAGGCAACAAGATTTTTGATATGGCATCATGGTAGAGAAGACAGCCTGGAAGAACATGCCGTATGAACTCCCTTTTTCTTTTTTTGTATCATTTTATTTAGTTTGGTGTACAGTAAAGAATTTTAAAAAGAAGCTGGTACCTACCTAAATGTCCAGGGTTGTATCCCCGAGAGGTGATGGTAAACATGTCTGAGAAGAACTATTTCTGTAGGCATTTGTCTGCAATCTTACGACGGTAGTCCTTAACACCCAAAATTCGCATCGTATTGGCTACGGCCCGATATCCCCAAAGCTATGCTAGCTATGTGGGAAGGCCTGTACCCTTCAGTAAACCGTTCCACCAATCGGCATCGTATTTGCTACGGCCCAATATCCTCGTAGCTATGCTGTGTGGGAAAGCCTGTCCCCTTCAGAGAGCCATTATATGCAAGTGGCTAGTGATGATGATCACTAGCCACTTGCATATACCATTTTTGGAATGGTAGCGTTTAAGTATTACGTAACGCAATTTTTGAAGAATTTAGACTTCCCTTCTCCCATGTAGTACTTACACAGTAAAATGTGGCATACATTTCAATCCTGGGATTCCTCCTGTAAAACATAAACTAAAAGGATCGATAAATAAGACTCTAATATTCTCATTACCTTGTTTATTGAAATAAAAAAGTTACATAACAAGTTGCTCGAATACCTTAAAATTATTGAAATTCTTACCTCTTAAAATTATTGAAATTTAAAACAAATGGTAGAAGTTCTCAATTTCAAATATAGATTTAGAAAGTGTTTTAAATTTAAATGTATGCGTACAAATACACACCCTATTAATTCTCTAACAAAATTAAGAAACGCTACGTTCTTCGTTAGTTATTACTTCCAGAATTTGTACTTTCCAGAATGGTTGTGTCTAAACAAGATATGTAAGAAGCGGATGCGGACCTTTATTTTAACGAATGAACTTATCTTACATCGATTTACATATTACAAAAGACATGTCAGGAAATGTGAAGCTTCTTAACGATTATACTTAACGGAACAAATCGATACCAACTAAAATAATCTGTACTTTGCCAGGTCTCGTGTTCTATGGTAATTCATGGGTACAGTTAGTCTGAGAATATTCTTGTATGCACAAAACGAACAAATAAAATATTAAACACATGTTTGGGGACATAAGTTTTGCATGGTACAAAAGTACGCAGTTAATAAGTCGCACCGATGAAACTGTGCGGAAGACAAATGTTAGAAGCATAATTAATGCAAATTTTATCAATAATATTTAGATGTACGTTATCCGACGCTCTAAAGGTGAAGAAAAACATCGTGAGGAAACCTACGCATGCTTACGAAGAGATTCAAATGTTGTGTGTGAAGTCGGCCAAATCCGCACTGGGCCCGCGTGTACAACTAAGGCCTAAACACCCTCTGTACGGGTAGACACGTGCCCCTCGGTGATGACGTTCAATGAGCTGCTGATGATGTTATTATGAATAACTATGGGTTCGCGTTTGATGCCGCCTTACTGTAGTTTAGCACAAACGATGTGCCTAATTATAAACCTATTCAATCTTAGATGTAACTATCATTATCTCCATCATTATTACAACTTCAAAAGGTAACTGCTGAACGAAAGCCACCCCTAATGATTTCCACGAGAATCGATCCCTAGCAGTTGACATCCATCTGCTACCCGCCACCTTAACCAGATCATCCGTCCATCTGGTTCGGGGTCAGCCTACGCTTCGTTTCCTATTACATGGACGCCACTCGAGAACCTTTCCGCCCCAGCGGTTTCACTATGGGAAAAGTAAATTTTTTTGGTACCTCCAACTCTTTTATTGAAGGACAGTGGTAGTACAACTCTTGGGTAGTCAGGTGCTTACACTTGAAACGGATAGGTAATGATTATTATTTATGTTACGAAGTGAACAGGATGGTTAGAACGCTCATCTGATGGTAAGTGATAGATGACATGACAGAGCGGCATTGAAGGTGACCAAAACTGATATACAGTTATTATTCTCCATTAATGCCGCACTGCGTCGGTCCGGGGCAACAGATGTTAGGTCTCTTATAACCCGTTATTTCACTAGCTATAGTGCCCTCATCCCGAAACACAAAATTGCATAGCACTGTTTTTCACAGGACGATATCCTGCACTGCGGTGGCACCTTCCTAGACGACTCAGTATAGAGTCTCTCTCTCTGTCTCTTCAACCTTTCGCAGTCCACTGTTGTTATAGGTCTCCCCCATTTTGCGCCAGATATCCCGGTCCTCCGCTTTCCTCATCCAGCCTCCACCAGCGACTTTTTACTAGTCGTCGTTCCATCGTCAATATCGAGTCTACCACCTTATACATTTCTGGGCATACGAGTTGACGTAATAAGCAACCATGTTTAAATGTATTTAAACCACACCTGACTGTACGTACAAACGGAAGGTCAAGACGTGTTTTATTTAAATAACCCGAGTAACCCATATCTTACTGTAACATTTCCCCTTGTATGTTTTA